>JAFVLL020041977.1:0-35000 GCA_021397915.2 Tor tambroides
CAATTTGAAGGTGGTTTATGAGGACACTGCCTATGTCCCCGTAATTCAAAAGGCTTAAAAAACAGACTAAATGGTGTTTTTTTGAAAATGTAAAAATGCAGAAAGTTTCCTGTAAGGGGTAGGTTTAGGTGTAGGGTTGGTGTAGAGCAATAGCCCATACAGTTTGTACGGTATAAAAACCATTACGCCTATGGAGAGTCCCCGTAAACCACAAAAACAAACATGTGTGTGTGTGTGTGTGTGTGTGTGTGTGTGTGTGTGTGTTCTGGGGTCAGTGTCTTACCAGATGGAGAGGAGGTGTGTTGGCAGCGGTTTGCTCTGGTGCTGTCTAGTGCGGCTGGAGGGGAGGATGATCGAGGACTGGATGATGAAACCTTGGAGAGAACGCAAGAGCGCTTTATTCAGACACACTTCCACATCTGGCTTTCATAAGCGAGGATGAGCACATTCAGAGGGACATTAGCAATGACATTCAGTCTTATAAAACAATGCCAACACTATGGAAACAAACACAGTCACTCACAACAAAGCTAAACATTCACTCAGTCTTAAGAGCAGAGATCACCAATTTCAGATCCAAACACATCATTGCTTCCACCCAGACTGTGATTATATATTTAATAAAAAAATTAATTATATATAACTGTTTACTGGAATTTGAAATTATGATTATTTTTAAATAAAGATTTTATGAAGTGATTCATATATTTCTTTTTTTATTATTTAAATGATTAAATAAAAAATGCAATTTAAATTAAATTTAAATTAAATGTCATAAATGTATTGTTTGTCAAATAAAAATTGTTTAATATTATTTATTATAAGATTTATTATTATAATGTATTGCCATTCAAAATACAATATGAATTTTCCTGAAATGCACATACTGATCCCTAACAAAAAGTTATTTTGGGACCAGTGTTTGCTCAGACTGTTTCTGGGGGGGAAATAAGGCTGCATGATTTGAAGGTAAAAATCTAATTGCAATTTTTCTGATAAAGTGTGAAAAAATCAGTGTTTGCTGTGCTTGCTTGTAGGGTTGCACAATCTGGCCAAAAAAAAAAGTATAGAAAGTGACCAAATATATGAATATGACTATGTATTAACATGAATAAAAAATAATAATTTATTACTATATTAATATTATTTCTTTTTATGTTAAAACTATAAATATTCTAATATTGCACTGCAAAATAATAATAAAAATAATAATAATCATTATTATTATTATTATTATTATTTTAAAGTTTTAATTTGTAAAATGACAATACTAATATTTATGACTGTCTCAGTTTCTTCATTTTCAAATTGTAAACCATCAAGCTTTTATTTTAGCCTGAAAACCACAGGGAGCTCTTAAAGCTTCTCTTTTCTTGACATTTTTGTTGCATCTACTGCAAAGCAAACCCTCCGAGCTGCTGAAAACATGAGCTGCTCATGGGTAAAAACACAGTGCCACGCTTCACTCACACACTTATTTAATTACACCACAGCCTACTGTATTTTAGTTTTATTATCAGTGAATCATCAGCCCTATAAGGAAAAGCAAGGCTCACTCTGCTGTCTGGACTGGCGCGTGAGGAAGACGACTGTCCTGATGAAGATCCAGGGCTGCTCTGCTGCTCCAGTAAGTGTCTGTATCCCTGAGGATATTCCTTAGGAACCTGCTGGCCGGATGAAGCTCTCATCACAGCGTCTCCAAACGGGGAATCCACGCTCTGGTAATACTCTGGGCTGTACTGCGGCTCCGGCGGGCCGGAGGGAGCGTACTGTGGAGCGTACATGAAGGACTGGGCCATACTCATGGCCATGGACAGCACATTGGCCAGAGAGAAGAGCGGCTGGCTGTGAGGAGGCCACAGGTGAGCTGGAGACGGCTGGAAGACTTCTGGAGCGGGACTGGAGGCGTCTGAGCCTGATGAAGGGGAGTATGATGGAGTATGAGGAGCGTGGGCTGGGTTCGGGGAGGCTGGAGGAGCTGGGAAAGGGAAGGGGAAATGAGTGCTGGTGTTCAGGTATGAGGGGATGAACTGATGAACCTGAGGAGGATAGACTGATGCTGATGGGATGTGATGGGGATGAGGAGAACCTGGGAAATGACAAGAAAACATCAGTTCATTAGACAGAAGATTAAAGTCAGATTTGGATAGAAAAGCAGCAACATCTAACAGCAGGAAAAATCATTTTTTATTATCTGAAATAAAGTAATTTTATTTAAGCTAGTTGACCGAGCATTTATTTTGTTTAACTTGATTTACTAAAATATCTCAGTTTAAAACTGAAATAGAAATTAATAAAATCTATACAGATATTTTAAAAAACAACAAGCAAATCATAAACTAATAAATAGGACAAAAACACAACAAAAATACCATTTTTAAAACTTTAAATTTTAAAACAGAAAATTTTTTAAAGAAAAATACAAATATTACAAATAAAATATTGATTAAAAACTATTATAGTATCTCATTAAACAACACTGCTGTGTGGTTGCTCATTAGCTTTTTTTTTTTTTTTTTTTTTGCTTTTCACACAATTTTTTTTTTTTTTTCATTTTTAAAATTGCAAATCTAAAATTTAAAATATGAAGTATTTAAAAGTTTAAATATATTGTATATGCTAAAGCATAAATGTAAAATGTAAACATAAAATATATTGGTACTACATCTGTTATGGACTAATCTTTATTTATGAGTATATATATGATATTTAATTAATAATTCTCTTTTCCCCAGTTTTTATATATAAAAGCTGATTTTTTAAAAGCGCTCATTATTTTTTATCACCATTGTTAATTGTAATCTTTCACATTTTCTAAATGATCCATTTTTCATACTGTACAACTCACTAGCAGACTTAAAGCAAATGATTTTTAGCTTTGTCAGTGTTTTATTTCTAATTCACTTAGACTAAGTAGTATAGACTATTAATACTGGTCATTTATCAAAATGACTTGAAACATCAATCACGTCTGCAGCACAAATATGATGTTGAGTTACATGACAAAATTAGTATTAGGGATATTTACAGTCACAGCATGCACATAAAACTAATTCATGAACATCTGACCGCTTGTTTGATATAGATCATGCATCTATAAGTTTATAGAAACCATTCAATACATGATGGAAAGATCTAACAACCTACTTTGGACAAATGCCTCTCCAAAAGACAACAACAGCTACTGCTGCAGCTGACTGAATCGCATTCATGAGCAATAACTGAACTGTGACAGTAACACTGGATGATGTTTGAGCTTCAGCAAACTGAAGGAGATCTCACACACCTGTGGGCTTGTCTCATTGTGTGTCTGTCAGTGCTCAATGAACTCAATAAAGCGTTCACACAGACTGACTAACACTGTATCTGACGGGTTTATGACATCCAGCGCACGATCACGTCTGAATCGGATCAGCAAAAAATCTAATATATTACTCAATGTTAGTCAAAAGCAATATTATTACCTTATTTATTACCTTCTGGCAACAGTAATTAGTTACACTACTAGTTACATTACTTTTTTTCACGCCCCACAGAATTGAATATCTTCCCCATAAAATTCTTCTAGAATGTTACTGACAATATATTTCTCCCTCATCATTTGACCAAAATCCACACTGAATCACAGTCAGAAGTTACTACAAACACTCAGTGCTGATTAATAGTAACGTTTAAGTATTAATCTCTCATTAATTGAAGCTAATTGTAGCTCTAATTTCTCTGTTACCCATTTACGATTATATTTCATGATGTATTTTATCAATAGAAATCATATAAGTTCATAAGAAAATGTTTCGTTCTCTAAAAAGATACAATTTATATCGAGATCAAAGGGATGTGGGAAGTCATGTGACGCCAGAGTAAAGTAATGCCACAACTCACACACATCAGTGTTCAGATCATATTTTCTCCTGACAAAATCAATGCAATGGTAATATTTCCATCCACTGAATATAAGCTTTTTCGTATTCCATGCTTGCCTGCTGCTCTGCTGACTTCATGTGCAAGTCATGAAAATGATGAAAATAAATCTAGGAATTATTGGATTGTTGGATTTCAAATCAGTATGGGTTGAGCAGTGAAGCTCTTATTATAACAGAGGCCACGAGTGGCTCTTTGGTTAGATCTGGCTATTCTTTTACAGAAAGTGAAGCAGCGAGATCCATGAAGGAGGCATGAAGCCAGAAGGCAGCGGAACAGAATGTTCTTCAGGAGGGACAGAGGAGCGTTATTTACGACAGAGCTCCTCCAGGAGAGAGCAGAGGAGCCTACAAACACAAGGCATTATCAGGCTCTTTGATGGACTGGGCTGTAAACTTTCCACTAATGCCTTTTTTCTGTCATTCTCAGAAGTCTATATGCGATTGGTTACTATTGATACAATAATGGAGCTAAAACAGCAGGTTCTGGGTTTGATTCCCAGGGAATGCATGAACTGATCAAACGTACATGAGATAAAAGCATCTGCCAAATGCATAAAAGTAAACATAATTCAATTTCTGTATGTAGATTTAGTCCTGATGCAGCCAACATTAACATGTTCAATCATAATAATGACAAGTTGTTCTAATTCTTTGAGAAAAAGTAAGTCATTCCAGAACTATAATGAACAAAGAGGAACAAAATCATTGGAATCTCTTTCAGAACAATAGTTTTTCCAGCTGATTAATAATAAAAATATTGTTATTGGTGTGAATGGGCTTTGGTAAAACTAATGTATTATCTAAAAAAAAAGTTTAACATGTTGATTTGGTCACAAACACACTACATTTTAAATCAGTGCATTTGAAACTAATTTCAAGTAGACTAAGTGCCATTTTCTTGGCTTTTTTTCTACTTTATTAATATGAAAAAATATAATTATGGAAGTTTATTTCTGCCACAGAATAAAAGATAAAAAAAAAAGGTATTTGCAACTTTTTATCTTCCAGTTCAGCCTTGACATTTTGGCAAAATAGTCAAATATGAGGAAAAAGCGTCAACATTGTTAGATAAGGCACAATTATTTTTTTTTAAATCAAGTTTGCCAAAAACAAGCTTGTCACAATTCTGACTTTTTAAATCACAATTGTGATTTAATATCTTACAATTCAGACGTTTATATCTTGCAGTTGCAAGTTAACTCAAGTCTTTTCTTGGAATTGTGTGGAAAAAGTCAGAATTATGAGATGAAAAACCGCAACTACCTATTTCTACTGTTTTATTTTTTTATAGCAGACATAAGCTTCCATTGATAACCGATGGGTTATTACGAGATCACGTAATGCAATTTATTAAACAGTATCAAATGATGAGTTACTCCAATGGAATACACAAAAAAAAAATCTCCCATGAATCTTCTCAAATCCTCACTCACATCTCTCTCCAGGCTTTAAAGTGTTAAACACTTCCATGAACAACCTTTGACATCCACAAAAGGCTCTTTATACTGGAAAAAGTTTAATAAAATGTTTTTCTTTTAAGAACTGTTCACTGAAAGGTTCTTTGTGGAACCCAAAATGCTTCTTCTACGACAAAACTGCAAAAAACCTCTTTGTTCTGAAGTAATGGTGGGGAATCATAACTGAACAGATGTCTTGTTGTTTATCTGTCTGTTGGTGTTTGAAATGAACGCAGCTTTCGTTATTTGGGAGCGGTGATGACAGCACTCACAGCTCACAGACAAGTGGCCTTTAGCAAAAGCTATTATCCAGCAGTCAGTCCCCAGAGACTGCAGCTTTGAGCTCAGTGTGTGCAGAAGGCGCCGGATGACATTTGAGAAGAAAGCGGAGTCAGACCGGAGAGAAGTGCTCACCTGGGGCGTTATGGAAAGACTGCGAGCGTAAGAGCGGACGTGTGGATGAGGTAACGTCTCCAGCGGCTCCACGAGGAGAGGCTCTCGCCCCGGAGCCCAGACCAAACGCTGCTGAAAACACGAGAGCGCTCCGAGCGTCACTTCATTTGCCATCATCAATACTCAATGTTTAAAAGAGTTTACTCAAGCTTACCTGGGAGTGAGGAAGAGGAATGAGCTCGTGCCATACTGTGAAGGTTTGGCTGGAAGGAAAAAACAGTTTGTAATGTATTAGAAATGTTCTTTCAAATCCTGTTCTATAGAGGCGGAATTAACAGTGGGGGAATGTTTCTGAAAGAGTCTCTTCTGCTCAGCAAGGCTATGTCTATTTGATCAAAAATACACAGTAAAAATAGTGTAAAAATTGTGAAATGTTATTATGAGTTAAAACAGTTGTTTTCTATGTGAATATGTGTTAAACTGTAATTTATTTCTGTGATGCGCAGCTGTATTTTCAGCATCATTACTCCAGTCTTCAGTGTCACATGATCTTCAGAAATCATTCTAATATGCTGATTTGCTGCTCAAGAAACATTTCTGATTATTATCAGTGTTGAAAACAGTTGTGCTGCACAATATTTTTGTGTAAACTGTGATACATTCTATTTTTCAGGATTCACAGATGAATAGAAAGCTCAAAAGAACAGCATCTATTTGAAATAGAAATCTTTTGTAACATTATAAATGTCTTTACTGACACTTTTGATCAATTTAATGCATCCTTAATGAATAAACATATTCATTAATGGAGCAATGGCTGATTATCAAGCTGATGAACATTATACAAATAGGAGATTATGATTTATTACAAACATTAATAAGTCAGAACTATTTCAGAAAATTTGGAAACCTATATTATAAATTATTTTATAATTTATATATGCACACACACACACACAAAACCTTTTAATATGATATTTAATATATTATGATATTTATCTCTGACTTATCTCTTAATACTGTTTCTGTTTCCTTCATTTTTTGTATATTTGTCTGTATCATAATGTTGTTGTTCTTTTGGACCATGTTTGCTGATCAAGTTTACGCTGTATAAATAATTTTTTTTTTTTAAATTAAAAGAATAACACCTATTCTACACTTTTCACTTGTTTAAATTAAATTTAATTAAATGCAAAATGTTCTTTAATTTAATTTAAAATTTTACTTAATTTAATTTGTCCATATTGAATCACGTCAGCAGTAAATACAACCTCATGTGTCCTGTATTCTGTAATCGTATAACATTGTGCAATCCTGCCATTTATTTCATCGCTGGATTACATTCAAATTGTAATGGTTTGGTTTGAGAACTGAATGTTTTGAGGCTAATGGGGAGTAACAGTGTTGAGGTTTGTTCATTAGTGTAATATTCTTTAATGACAGAGCGCTTAAGTTTAATGAAGGTTGAGAGCAGCCGATGTGTAATCTCTCTGAGCTCCTTCAGAGTCATTCTGCAGACTATTTACACCATAATTAACACGACAAGCACTCTCTGTGGACGAAACGGCTCATGCACACATAAACGACACTTCTGCTGCATCGAGTCCACAGCTGCGCTGCTTACTGGAAAAGAGGCCTGTGGTCAGGGTCCGAGGGTTACATTCTGTCAGATCCAGCGACACAGGAGACTCCTTAAGACGCCTGCAGGAGGAGGTCTGGATGGTTGTAATCAGGAGCTGGCTCTCGAGAGGAGCTTACGCAACCCTGGGTATCTCCATTACGCTCTTATAGAGCTCCACATCCAAATAAAACAGCCATTGTTCTGCTTTCTGCACTCATTAAGTCATATCTGCAGATCAGTTGACTGGCAGGCTGGAGTAAACGGAGACTGCAGAGTTTGGACACAACTTGAGGATTTTAGTCCAAAGAACAGCTAAAAATACCACAGTGTTCACGTTACTGGATCTCACATATATGCTATATATGAATAGCACAGCCTCAAGTGCCTTATTGTTTTTAGAAAACTGTGGTGGTGCTTTATTTTAAGGACTCGTTCTCACTATTAACTATTAGGCATATTACTAGTATACTGGCTGTTTATTAGTACTTATAAAGCACATATCAATGCCTTATTCTGCATGATCATATTTCAGACCCCTTCATCCTTAAAAACCCAATACCTAAACTTAACAACTACCACACTAACTATTAATAGCAGCAAATTAGGAGTTTATTGAGGCAAAAGTCATAGTTAGTTAATAGTTAGAAGTGGACCTTAGAATTAAATGTGACTAAAACTGTTACTAAATAACAAATATGTTAAGGACAAAAATTTCTTTATGTTTAAAAGTAAATTCATTAAGTGTCATCCTTCAGTTAGATGATATAGTCCATGGCATGCAAAAATGTGGCCGATATTGCGTTTTCATGACAGCTACGATACAGATTATTTTCATGTGTCAAAACAGAATGGATTGTTTATTTATTGTTTCTAATTTTTGAAACAATACAATAATTTGAATAACATTGACTAAAAATATAATAATAATAATAATAATAATAATAATAATAGTGAACATTACAAGCATTTAAATAAGATTATTTAATAAAATGTATATAACAATATTTTTATTATTTATGGAATATATATGTAAAGTTGCTGCAATAATTTTTTAATTAAATTCTTTGGGCTATGTTTACCTGTAAAACTGTTAAGCTAACTGTTAAAATGCTGCATATTTTGCACATGAAAATGAATAAATGCTGTTGTTTTATGTTGAATGCACTATGGCGTATCATGATATTGCAGGGTGCTGTTTATAAGCAAAGCCATTATCAAAAACAATAACTATGTAAGATGAAAAGTGTGAATATCGGTTAAAAAACATTTGAAAAAATTATATATTTGAAATTATATTACTGTTTTGGTGGATATTCATACTTTTCTTCTGAAACTGTTATTGGAAATAATATATATATATATAACCGATATACTGTATATTCTAGCCGATAACAATTTAAGAAGAAAAGTGTGAATATCGGTTAAAAATATTCAGGAAAAATTATATTACTGAAATTATATGACTGTTTTGGAGGATTTTTTATTTTTTATTTTCAATATTCACACTTTTCTTCTTAAACTGTTATCAGAAATAATATATATAACCGTTATATTCTAACCGATAACAATTTAAGAAAAAAGTGTGAATATCGGTTAAAAAACATTCAAAAAAAATTATATATTTGAAATGATATAACTGTTTTGGTGTTTTTTTCTTTTTCTTTTTGATATTCACACTTTTCTTCTTAAATTGTTATCAGAAAAAATAAATATAAATTATATATATATATATATATATATTACTCTAACCCATAGTCGATAACAATTTATGAAGAGAAGTGTAAGTATTTAAGTGAGTAATAAAACTTATTAATGAGAACTATCCATTGTAAGTCTTCACTGACAACTTTATTTTTTTCAAACAGGTAGTTTTGGAGAAGATGCTCTGTGATTACACAGGTTCCCTTAAAGGATCATTTGCATGGTAAACAGCAGAGAAATCAGAGGACACTGAGAAGCACAAGGTGCACACAGATCTAAAGCAGCTGCTCGTCGTTTAATGTCCTCTTTTGTGCTGTCCAGAACAGGATAAAGTGTAACAGAACACACCTCAAGATCGGCAGCTAAACCTGAACCTGCTCATTTTCAAACAAACACGCTCACAACAACAAAGAGCTGAAGAGCACACACCCTCACCTACAGCCATAACATCACTCATCTACAACCGCAAAAACTCCCATAAATGAGCCGCAATTACGGCAGAAATCCTGTGCTAATGAAAGTATGTGTACAGAAAACAAATAATTGATTTTACAGGAAAGGTAGGTATCCAAATAATTATCATACTCTATATTATACAAATTATACATTTAAATGATTATTTTATTGATTAATTATAGTATATACACTGCCTAATATTTTTGTTAAAACTATGATACATTTCAGGAATCCAAAACAACAGTGTTTATTTGAAATAGAAATAGTTTGTAACTTTATCAATGTTTTTACAATCAATTTAATGTGTCCTTGCTGAATAAAAGTATTATTAATATTATTATTTTTTTTATTCTTACTTAATCAAAACCTTTGAATGGTAGTGTATTGCAGTTTCCGCAAAAATATTGGGCAGCACAATTGTTTTCAACATTGATAATAATCAGAAATGTTTCTTGAGCAGTAAATCAGCATATTAGAATGATTTCTGAAGATCATGTGACACTGAAGACTGGAGTAATGATGCTGAAAATACAGCTGCAGATCACAGAAATAAATTACAGTTTAACAGATATTCACACAGAAAACAGTTATTTTAAATTGTAATAATATTTCACATTTTTTACTGTATTTTTGATCAAATAAATGCAGCCTTGGTGAACAGAAGAGACTTCTTTCAAAAACCATAATGATTCTGGTAGTGTAAATTACAATGAATGATAACTACTAATGTTATTAATAATAATTATAATAATATATTAAATAATAATTATATATAATAATATGATTAAACTATTTATAATTATAAAAGTCATGATAAATAATATAATAAAAATAATAAATAATTTATAACATATTTTTTCAAATAAACAACCTGGCTTATCGATAGTTCTCACAGTGCAATGTGTTATGAAAGTGAGTGAACAGGACAGTTTCTCACCTGAGAAGCAGAGAGTGAATTAACAGCATTGATATACGATGGACGGGCAGCTCCATAGCTTTCATGGTGACCCAATGAGTCCTTCCTCATCATAGATTCTGCTCGCTTAATGATGTCACCGATGCGGTGAATGAAACCTTCCTTCTCAGAGGGCAAGATGAACTCATTATGCACCTTGAGGGGGCAAGAGAAAAAGAAATAAACAAAAGCAAACAAGCGAGCCTGACTTCTGAACGCACACGTATCGCACGTAGGCCACGCGGGCATCAAGGGGGCTCTCTGTGCAGTGCAAACTAGCCCTCCACTACTTAAGGTGAAACGTGCTTAAATTGAGCGTATGTGCGCACTTGTGGATACTCTTTTGATTCAAGACAGCTTTAATTAAGTTTGTCCACAAGCTGAGCTTTTACATACCACTAATAGCAGTGGGTGTTCATGCTTCGACCAATAACATGACAGGAGCGGCTGCCAGACTCAGAGAGCAAACAAAGAGCTTCTGTGTGTGAGAAAACAAGCTGTATGCACACACACACACACACACACACACTCTCACACACACACACACACACTACCTTAAAAAAGTGAAAAAATAAACATGAGAAAGTATAGTCTTTTGCCTAGTGTTTGTAATAACTTATTTGCTACAAAGTTCTTATAATAATAATAATATAATGTTGGTAGTTCCTAGCACTATCAAAATTAAGGCCAATGTTGTCAAAGTAAATGTCCTGCTTTTGACAGCTATCAGCCAAACAAAAAACTTAGTGCTGATGCTGATAATTAAAAAATGCCAAATAACTAATAATAATAGTTATTCATCTTTGTTAATGTTCATTTCAACATTTATTAATAAACGAAAATCAAAAGCTGTATCTGTTAATATCATTCAATGGACAGAGCTAATGTGACCTAGCAATAAACAGTTGTAGTTTTATTAACCAACATTAACAAAGATTAATAAATACTGTAACAAATGTATTGTTAGTTTACATAAGTTAATGCTTTAATTAATGTTAACTGACGGGACCTTACTGTAAAATGAACCAAAAAAATATGACCAAAAATAAAAACATAAATAAAAAATGGAAAACAAAAGTTACAAAAAATCTCCCATTTCTTTGTTTTATAAGTAACATTTTTGGACATTCAGGCTTTAATGCGAGACAGAAACGATTGGGAAGATTGGGAAGATCTCTAACCCAATCTATCACAGCGAGTGAGATCTGCAGACGTGCCTCACTGAGGGCTTTCTCACGAGGTTTCTCTGAATGGCGTATCGCTCACTGATGGAGGGGAAGTACATCGTTTGCTGGTGTGATATTCCTGATAAGGGCAGCAGCGGGACTCTGGTGCAGCTCTGCTTCAGCTGATAACATGTGGTTCTGTGCTAACACGTGTCCCATCAGTAATACTTGACACTAACAGCCTAACCCTGAAGCAGTCAACATATCTCATAGATTTAACTCTAAAAATACAAATAATTAGCTATTTTGAAAAGTAAAGACAAATCCATTTAGAATCTTAGGCACCTACCATCACCGCAGCAATGTCTTCAGGATTGTCGCCATCCAGGTCAAATTTGAAGGTGACCATCTTATCATTATGAGTCTGTAGCTGACACTCGACTACCCGATCCACTTTATCAGACACCTGTGGCCAACAACACACAAATATTCTGGTATTTATAGATTTTGTTAAGTGGTTAAGTGTCGAGTGTGTTTGTTGTTTATGTCTCCAGCCCTTTGAACGCTAATCAATGCAAGCCAAAAGGGCTCGTCAAGAAACAAACGACTGAGGACAAACCGTACCCACACAGAGAATGATCACACATGGACAACTGCCAAACCTCTTGAATTCATATGCGATATCATGCCACACCATTGCCATTTGCACTCCTAACACTATGTTTGAAGTGGAGAAACGGACTGGTGGGCGGTTAAGCGTAGTGCTCAACCGATATATCGGCAAGTCACCTTTATTTTTATTAAAATACAGATAGTTTCAAATCAGTAAAAAATAACAATCAGTCATACAAACTTCATCCAATATGAGACATATTCAAATTCTGCTGTAAAGCAGCTCTGGAAAGACAACAGTGTCATTATTCAGCTCAAGTCAGTTCAGTGTTAATTCAGTTCAGTTCAATTCCTGTATAAAATTCAGCTATAAACAGTTCTACACAATGCAATAGTGTCATAATTCATCTTTACTTAGTTCAGGTTTTGTTTTTAAAGACGATATACTAGCCGATATTTGGCATTTTTTAATTATCGGCATCGACAGTAAGTTTTTTGTTTATCCGATAACTTTAGGAAGCAGGTCTTTTATTTTGACTGTGCTAATAAATGTCAAAATTATATTATTATAATATTTTTGTAATATAATAAATTAGTTAGAATTTTTAAAAATAATTTTATAAAAAAAGTAATTAACTTTATAACAAAATACATTTAGTTTTTCATCAAGTTCAAACCTTTTTTCACATTATTTGTTTACAAATTATTTTAGTAAAAAATATCAAGTCAAATTACTACAAATAGCATTGTAGCATTTACAATATTTAAAATTAAATAGTGTGAAATAATATACAGTATACCAGCTTTATATCGGTTATCGGTCACCTTGCTGTCTAAGATTATCGGTATCAGCATCAGACATTAAAGAGCCCATATTGGGCAAACACCAGTCTGTTCGATGTATACGTGACTGGATGAAATGTTGAATGATCCTCACCCCTGTGATGCGCAAACGGGAGCGCGTTCTCCTCCTAAAGAGTTTCCCTGCTGTCCGTCTGCCAGCAAACTTACTCCCTCTGTCTGACAGTCCCTCGTAGCCATCGCTCAAGCCTGACGTCACATCTGAAGCATAGCTGTGAACAAAGACATTATCAGGAGAAATACATAACAAATCATGGACAGAAGGATAGACTTTGAATTCTATGACATTCCAAACTGCAGGAAAATATATGTGTGCATATGCATGATGCTTACAGCTTTCATTATTAGAGATGATACTAATGCATACATACTATTTAAACACACCCTTAACACTAAGTATTAAACTTCTGTGTGCAAACCATCCGCAAAAATCAAGTTTGTTATGCTAACGTCAAATCAACATGACTGCTACATTGCACAACCTAGAAAACTTATAAAAGTACAAATGTGAACATCATGTTAAGTAAACGGGTGTTTGGAAGACCTGCAGTTAAACAGAGCCCATAAAAACGGTTCAATAAGCACAAACCACTGAGGAATTTCCCTCTCTCATCATCTCAACACCCTTACTTGTCTAATATTAGGTTTTTGAGGGAACACGGTGCATTTAATGAGTGCTGTGTTCCCGCTTATTAGCTTTTACAAGTCTGAAGTAGCTCAACAAACTTTGTGTATGTCCTTCTTTTAGTTGTTGGCCTTTAACCCCACAGCTTTCCATCCTCAGTCCAGAACCCTTGTGAGAAACAAGTGTGCTTAACTGTGTTCAATGTGCACTTGTCAGGTACTTCAAATCTTAAAAGTATATTTAAAAACCTGTACTTGAAGATAATACATTATTGAAATAAAAAGCCACTTAAGTGTGCTTAAAGAGTTACTTTCAAAGACTGACTGTTTCTTAACACACTTTTAAAAAGTGCACATTGTAATAATGTCAATTTGTAAGTTTTATTTTAAAGTATATTTTAAATCATTATGCTATAATCGTTTGTCATGCTTTAAAGAAGCACACTTACAACATAATGCACATACTGTAGGTGTTTAATATGATATTACATTTAAAGTAAACATGTTTTAAATGCACCAAATTGCAACTTCATCATTACAAATGTGCAATTACAAATATATTTCAATTAGGGATGCATGACATTGGATTTTGCCGATATCCAATATGCCGATATTTTTCAACTCATTTTGCCCGATACCGATACCTCTATGGGAAAATAATAACTTTTATTTCTCGCGCCGGTTGCCGAATTTATGCCTACACAGAAGTAAGCCCTGTCTGTAGGCTCTGCCCCGGTACGGGCTATTTGTTAACCATTTGTTTGGCCTGGTTGTTTGATGAGAAAGTGATGAAATATAGACGCAATAAACACATTGAGAATGCATACAACTGTAGCAGCAGGACTGTTTTCTGCTGCGCGGAACTGCGGAAGAACTGATGACGGCACGGTTTAATGTTTGGTTGACCAATCAGCAGAAAGGGGTCTTTTATTCCCCGCCCACATGCAGAGATCGAAAATTCAAGTCGATTATTAATTTTCTAGCCTGTACATAAAAATGGAAAATCAAGCATAATTCTTGTTTTTTAATTTTTTTGTGAAAAATTGAAAAACGAAAAAAGGAACCGTTTTCTTATTTTTCTGTTTTTAATATTAAATTAAAAAACGAATTAACGGAAGATACCCTGATTAATGATCCTACAATAAGAGTGCAGTGTAAGGTTTCATTGCAAATATATGTTTAAAATCATTACATTCAGTTTGCTCTTAAAGTATACTATTTCAGTAACAAGTACTCTTTTTAAAAGTACACTAAAGCGTACTTCTTTCTAAATATGGGTAGAACTACTGGACAGCAAAATATATTTTTAACTGCACTCTTTTCTGGAAACCCAATATAACGGCTAAAGAGAAAAAACAGACAGATGCAGTATTTGGATTGGCTTTATCTCTGCTGAAGTTCCACACACAGCTTGAGGCCATGTTTGACTTCGGCAGTCCATTCTGAGCTTGTTTCTGTGAGCTAATTGTGTCTCCCAGGTCTTTTACCAACACAAGCCTCTGTTTTATCCAAACACTGGGCTTCCTACGAGACCCACAAACGTTTATAGCCGGCCTGCCGCTTGGCAAACTCTGGCTCTTTTTCTCTGCCAGTTGAGGAACGTGAAGTTCTTATGAGTGGAAAACTATGCTGTAATTTGCTAGAGCCCTGTGGTGTATAAACAGCATACTATAGGATGAGGAGCATGTGTTCTGTTACGAAAGACCAGGGGAATGGGATAGGCTCCAGATGAAAACCTCAAAGTACACAGAGCTGAGGATCAAGAAAGCAGGTCTTTACCTGTCCACAGGTGAGGAGAAAGGGCTGAGCGGTCCGCTCTCGGTCTTAGCAGACACAGCGATACTCTGAGGGAAGATTAAGGAACAGGCCTTCAGTAATTAACAACAGACATCAAAGAAATGCGTAAATTGCGTTTAAATTGAGTTTAAATGGCTCTCCTGAGTTTAAATCGTGATTAAGCAAGGCCAATTTTGTAATTATAGACTCACTGAGGGGAAACGGAGAGCTGGGATTGGTGGAGAGAAGGTGGGCGTGGCCTCTGTGGGTGTGGCCTGTTGGGGGATGAGGACTGGAGAGCAGCTATTGGTGAGATTTGAAGCTTCGGGAACATCTTGTAAACCAGAGGGACTGAGATATCCATCCGTCTCACAGTCCGCTGGAGAAATATAGAGACAAAAACACAGTCTGATATCCATATGAATAATGTTTGTCCTGAATTCTTTCATTAAAAAATCTCTTTTTACCATCCAACCATCTTATGATTTTGTCACTAAATGTGAGCCTGGAGCACAAAAGCAGTGTTAAGTAGCACAGGTATATCTGTAGCAATAGCCAACAATACATTGTATGGGTCAAAATGATCCATTTTTCTTTTATGCCAAAAATCATTAGGATATTAGGATGTTCCATGAAGATATTTGGTAACACTTTATTTCGATAGTCCACTTTAGACATTCTACTAACAGTAAGTAACTTTGCAACTTCATGTCAACTAGCAGTCATTAGAGTATTAGTAGACTGTCTGCTTAATAACTTCTAACACTTTATTTAAAATTTAACCAGATATTTTTTTAAATTTCCTACTGTAAATATATCAAAACTTCATTTTTGATTAGTAATATGCATTGCTAAGAACTTCATTTGAACAACTTTAAAGGTGATTTTCTCAATATTTAGATTTTTTTGCACCCTCAGATTCCAGATTTTCAAATATTGTCCTATCCTAACAAACCATACATCAATGAAAGATTATTTATTCAGCTTTCAGATGATGTAGAAATCTCAATTTAAAAAAAAAAAAGACCCTTATGACTGGTTTTGTGGTCCAGGGTCACAAATATCCTGTTTCACTCAGAAATACATTAGATTAAGTAAAAACTCTTCTTGTTGTCTTTAAGCATTCATATATAGCACAGATGCTTCTCATATCAGCTGAGACGGATCAAAGGCCAAAGGACACTAGAATTCACGGATCAAAGCCGGATCGATCTGGGTTTAAAGCTTAAAGCAGATGCTGTGTTCAGCGCTTCTGTTCAGACGAAGGATTCTCGCTTCCTTGAAAACAATGTGGAAAAACGTCAGCGGAGTACGTCACAACTCACTGCAGTGTTATTTCAGCATCGTTTCAGCTGGGTTTTAGTTATTTTAGTACATCAAGTTCAATTAAGTGATAGTGAAATCTACTTAGTTCTAGAAATTTTGTTGTGCTTTTGTCGTTTCTATTAGTTTGCGGGGGTTTTTTTTAATATGTCTGTATAATGTTTTATTGATTTTATTTCAGTTTTAGTTTGTTATTGTAGTACATCAAGTTAAACTAAATAAAAATCAGAAATTTTAAATTTAGTTTTAGTAGTTTTCTTGTGCTTTTGTCATTTCTGTTAGTTTTTTTTTTTTTTTTTTAGTTTGTCTGTAGTTTTTTTTATAAATGTTATTTCAGTTTTAGTTATTTTAGTACATCAAGTTAAACTAAATAAAAATGAGAAATGTTAAATTGAGTTATTTTTAGTCATTTTGTTCTGCTTTTGTCATTTTTGTTAGTTTTAGCTTTTTTAATGTCTGTAGATTTGTCTTCATTTTATATCAGTTTTAGTTTGTTACTTTAGTACATCAAGTTAAATTAAATTAAATTGAATTTTGTTAATTTTAGTCATTTTGTTTTTGTCATTTCTATTAGTTTTAGTTTTTTATGTCTAAAGAGTTTTTTTATTCAATAAAAATTAGAAATGTTAAACTTAGTTTTAGTAATTTTGTTGTGCTTTTGTCATTTTTGTTAATTTTAGTTTTTTAATGTCTGTAGATTTTTATTAATTTTATTTCAGCTTTAGTTTGTTACTTTAGTACATCAAGTTAAATTAAATGATAATGAAATTTATTTAGTTCTAGAAATTTTGTTGTGGTTTTTTCGTTTCTATTAGTTTGCGGGGGTTTTTAAATATGTCTCTACAGATTTTATAGATTTCATTTCAGTTTTAGATAGATATTTTAGTACATCAAGGTTAAACTAAATAAAAATCAGAAATGTTAAATTTAGTTTTAGTAGTTTTCTTGTGCTTTTGCCATTTTTGTTAGTTTTTTTTTAGTTTATGTCTGTAGATTTTTATAAATTTCATTTCAGTTTTAGTTATTTTAGTACATCAAGTTAAACTATATAAAAATCAGAAATGTAAAATTTTGTTAATTTTAGTCATTTTGTTGTGCTTTTGTCATTTTTGTTAGTTTTAGTTTTTTTTAATGTCTGTATAGTTTTTTTTTTTCAGTTTTAGTTTGTTACTTTAGTACATCAAGTTAAACTAAATGAAAATAACTACTAAAGTTTTAACTAAAATTAAAATGAAAACAGAAAATATAAAAATAAAAACATTCAAAATGTTAATAACATTAACTCAATGATACTAAACTAATATTGCAGTTATATTTCTAGCTGACATAAGTTTTTATTTTATTTCAGTTAACATTTACTTTATGGCAAGTTTTCTGGTATTAGTTTTAATTATAATAACCTTGACTCACTGTTAACATATCAACAGAGAGAAGACACTCACATAATGTAGGAATATAACAGTTAATACTGCATTAAATCTGATCTTCATATCACAGTGTCCTCGTTCTTCTAGAGTGTCCAACTGCACGACTGTAACCCTGATAAGCACACACACACTGGCTATTGAAAGAGTTTATTTGTGGACACGGGCTGACTGTGCTCTGCTGTTTTCAGGTGGAGGAGAGCTGCTGGACGAAACGGCATGAAGGGAACATTGAGGAGAATTTAGGGCACTGCACAATGTAGTTTATGTGAGGCTGACTGGACTCAGAGGAGCGGAAACAGCTGAAAGACGGGCTACCAAAATGGATTTTTCAGTAGCCAATAATGACACAAAAATATATCATCTATCGCTACCAGTGTTGGGCTAGTTACTCAAAAAATGTAATATGTTACTCATTACTACTTACTCCTTTCTAAAGTAATATTATTACTTATTACTTTCTGGAAACAGTAATTAGTTACACTACTAGTTACATTACTTTTCTTTCACGCCCCATTAATTACATTTACATTTATAGCAGACGCTTTTATCCAGAGCGACGAAGTTCATAAGAAAATGTTTCGTTCTCTAAAAAGGTTTTATGCAATTTATATCGAGATCAAAGGGATGTGGGAAGTCATGTAACGCCAGAGTAAAGTAATGCCACAACTCACACACATCCGTGTTCAGATCATCTTTTCTCCTGACAAAATCAATGTAATGGTAATATTTCTATCTGCTGAATATAAGCTTTTTCATATTCCAAGCTTGCCTGCTGCTCTGGTGACTTCATGTGCCTGTGCAAGTCTTGAAAATTATGAAAATAAATCTATTATTGGATTGTTGGATTTCAAATCAGTAGGGGTTGAGGCATCGAAAGTAACTAAGTAAGCAGGTGTTTTATGGATAGTAATTGTAATATTATTACTGAAATCGGTAGCACTTTAGTATAGGGACCAATTCTCACTATTAACTAGTTGCTTATTAGCATGCCTGTTTTTAACATATTAGCTGTTTATTAATACTTATAAAGCACATATTCTGCATGAGCATATTCTACATCCCCAATACCTAAACTGAACAACTACTTTACTATTAATAAACAGCAAATTAGCAGTTTATTGAGGCAAAAGTCATAGTTAATGGTTTGTTAATGGAGAGAATTGGACCTTAAAATAAAGTTTGACACTGAAATCTAATTAGTTACACTAATAGTAACTGCAAAAAGTAATATTATTACTATAACTAGTTACTGCCCTACACTGATCGCTACTCAATAACAGTACTAATATAATCACATAAACCTACAGGTTGCTGAAGAGCAGCTTGTATGGTGCATGTGGAAGTGCTGGTCGGCCTCTGGTTCCTCCGGCTCCGGCGGGAAGCTGCCGTTAATCCCAGAATCCGCTGAGCCGGTAACGGGAGGGAATACAGGAGTGGGCGGGGTCTGCAGAGGATAAGGGGTGGGGCTTTCAGGTATCTGAACCCTGGATCTGGGCGACAGCAGCTCAGGCTCTTCTTCAAAAACTCCCTCCTTCTTCTTCTGCTGCTGCTCCTCTGCTAGCCGCCGATGTTTCTCTCGCTGGCGTTTGATGGCCGTCACACGATCTCGCATGGCTTTGGCCACCAGCTTGTAGTCGGCCTCGCATACAAACCCCAGAACAACCTGGAAAAGATGAGACAATTGATAAAACTTTATTAGTATAAGAAATATGGTGTCTACCATGACTCTCATGTGCTTTCAAATATTAAAACGATTTCATAAAACCTACTGCAGTGAATGGGTGCTGTCAGAATGAACATCAGGTACAGGAGGAACCTGGTACGCTCATTCATCATCGAGTGTTGCAGTCACAGTTCAGTTCTTGCTTATGAATGAGTGCGATTATATTGTGAGATATAAACTCGTAATTGCAGGAACAAAGTCTGAATCGTGAGATAGAAATTTGCAATTGCGAGAAAAAAAGTATGAAATCTGAGATTTATACATTTGCACATATATACATTTGTGAGAAAAAAAGATAACTCTTCCTCCAGTGAAAAAGTGTTCTGGTCTGAATCAGGAGAGCAATCTGCACAGATCAAGCAGCATTTACAAGACAAAACAGCTCGAAACAAATATGTGGAGATGGACTTTTTCACTGGAGGAAGCGTTATTATGGATTATACATTTTAATATTGATTTGTTTGAGCTTTTGTCTTCTCCAGATGTTAACTGATGGACTGGAGTGGTGTGGATTATTGTGATGTTTTTATCAGCTGTTTGGACTCTCATTCTGACGGCACCCATTCACTGCAGAGCATCCATTGCTGAGACACATTTCTCCAAACCTGATGAAGAAACAAACTCATCCTAATCTTGGATGGGCCGAGGATGAGCACATTTTTAATTCAGGGTGAAGTATTCCTTTAATATAGCATGCACATGTGAAACATGGCGTCTTGTTATTGATGCCAACAAATTCTGCATTCTTTGGCGATCTATCTCTAAATTTTTCTCGGCGTGAAGTTTATGAAATAGCTCTGCAATGGAGATCTCAATAACCTTTCACCCAACTCTGGAACAGTGTGTTTTTACAGAAACAATGTAGGCCAATGTTGTCTTGAAGACTCTATCAGCACATCAGCTAGTCAAAATATGCGATAACCCTCCGCCGATGTGACTTGACCATAAATTTGCTCTTGATGAAAAGCAGGCACATTGAGTGATGAAGGTCCGGTCTAATAAAAAGTGGGATTCAGGCTGGACAAGAGAAAGGCTCCAGTTTCACAACACGCTCTTGAAGTCGTTTTATCGCCTCTCATGTGACCCTCTTCCTCATTTGGCCCCGCTCTCACATTTCCAGCCCTATCATTAAAAAGCTATGCTCTTGAAACCGTTATGCAACACACAGCAGGGTCAGACGGCCTGAAGGGAACAGAGATACACACTCAGGTGTGTTTGAGAAGGTCAAGAGTTGAGTTCTGTCCCCTCATTACTGACACAGGAAGACTACAGCAATCTACTCAGAGTGAAGACAGACCGCTGGAAATGACCAGCACTGTGAAGGTCACAGAGGAAAGCTTGCAAAGGCAGAGTAAAAACAAGGAAAATCAAGCGTGAAAAAATGTGGTTGAACATGTCTGCATTACATTTTGGAAAGATAGATAGATAGATAGATAGATAGATAGATAGATAGATAGATAGCACTGGTCAATTTTGAGATTTTGGATAATTTTGCTTCCATAACATGGTCTTCTTTCAGACTATTGGAAAGAAAACATCCAAAATACACATTTAAGTGTTTATTTTATCTATTTGCATCTGTAAATTTCAATTACATTTTTAAAGTTTTTTTGTTTGTTTGTTTTTTCACTAAGTTATCATAACAAAAAGAGAAATCTAAAATCCCTTCTGTAAAAATTTTTAACTCCAATATTTCAAAAAAATAAAGCATCCAATGTTCAGAACTGTTCTGTAAATTAATGAAAATTAGTGCAAAAAAAAAAATCTGAGTAAGTGCAAAAGACTTGGCAGCTGTTACAGTATAACACATAATCTGTTTCTTACATTTTATTACTAACTTTTCTTTTGATCTTTTTGATGCAATTTTTACTTAAACAATAATTTAACATTATTTTACATGATGATGTTTTAATATATTATTTACTTATTATTAGCATTAATAATTTTTATTTTCTAAAATATTTAAAAAAAAAACATTTAAAATAAAATAGTTCTAATAGTTTTTGCTAATTTTTCTGCTGAAATCGGTACAGAGAGCTGTTAAATTTTATGGTAAATTTTGGTCTTGTGACAACACTATTTATGAACATTAAATTTATAAAGCTTTTGACATTATTTTCATAACAATAAAGCACATTTCTCAATTCTAAATACATAAAATATTTTATTACAGTAATGAGAAATGACATTAGAATTAGGGAATTTGCTGAAACTCAAAAGTGCACTGTGAACACTGACACTGTGAATATTCTGAATGACCAAAAATTAATAATATTGCAATGCAAAAGCCTTTTTTCACCATCAGTTTATGATATGAAATGTAATCTGGATATGTTTTTGTAAGATTCACCCTCTTGTGTTGCGGTAACACATACAGTAAACAGCTGTTAAATACAGGTAGGTTACTAAGATACACATATTTGCTTAATAGTCCTGTGTGACTGAATATCAATGCTTCAGGATCTCTGCAGAAAACTCAACCCACATATTTACGCACTTCTGAGAACACAAACGCTCTGTTGATGCCTGAGGGGAATATCTGCTCTTAAAGTGACAGTAAACCACACCTCAGATTCCTTCAAAGCTCACCATCTCCTGCGCCACCTCCTCCGGCACGTCTTTGTAAAGCTCGAACAGGAACTCGATGGCGTTGTTGTCTTTGTATTTCCCGTGGAGCTTCTTGATGCCGTCCATTCGAAGCCAGAGCTTCAGGCTAGATTTGACCGTGTCATCCTCCTCGGCCAGCTCCACGTAAACGCCGTTGTGCTCCTGGAAGAAGGTGTGCTCCAGCAGGTCCTGGATGGTGTATCTAGACACAGAGATATGAGATATGAAGCCATGCATGAAATAAATCTCAATCAATAGGCAGTTTAAAGCAGTTTTATAGGTGAAATATAGGTTAAACACACCTGTTTTTAATTAGTAAAATTATTAAGCATAATAATAATATATGTATACATATAATGTATGTTATATTATTAAAACTATGTAAGTTTCATGTTTCACTATTCATACGCATGTGATCGTGAATGCAAAGGGGTTTGTATTTTGATTCAAGTTTACTTTTGTGATAAATGTTATACTATTATAATTTATATTAATATTTTGAACTAGTTTTAGTTTTCATTTTTTAGTTTAATTTTAGTTTTCATTTTAATTTTATTTTAATGTTAATTTTAATGTTCTTTTATCATTTATTTCTATTTTTATTTAGATTATTTTAATTTATTAGATTTTTTAATTCTACTTTATTTAGCTTTTTTGTTTTGTTTTTAGTTTTAGTTCAGTTTTAGCTATTTACAGTAAATAAATTTAGTGTTTCAACTCAAAACCTATTTTATTTCATTTCCATTTAATTTACATTTTTCACCTAATATTTGTGATTTTATTTTAGCTATATTTAAATCACCAAAAATAGTTTTAGCAAACAATAATAACCCTGATATACAACTTGTGAATTCATTCAAAAAAGACATTTGACTGATTTTAAATATTGAAACATTACATAATGATCATCACATTGTTAGCTCAATACAAAAAAAATATAATTTTCAAATATCATATCAAGGCAAAGCTACATGTTTTGTCAAGTTGCTGGAAAGTGGACTAGATGCCTACTTTAACATTGTGGATCTATTATTATTTATCATTTAAGATGTATTTTTAAATAAAAACAGAAGCTCATATATCATATTTCGTTAGTGATATTTTGTTGCACCCTAAGAAACCTTCACTGGTGAATATATAAAGTGACTGCTTGTGCACCAGATCGCTTCAAAGAGGAAAATCAATAAAGTACCTTTCATCTTTGTTCATGCGGATGCAGCCTTCAATGATTTCCTTTAACTCTGGGACTTTCACTTTGTAGAAACTGTCAGGCTTTATGCCCTGAAAACAGCAGAAATAGACACAAATGTCAGAGTCTGAGAAGAACATCAGTCAAAGAGGCTTAATACGTTTTAATAAGGCCATTCGTCAATCCAATCTTCAAAAGGAAATAAGATGATTCCCTCTGAGATAATCTAATCACAGCCAGTTACACGAGCGCACGCTTCCTAAGCTTCGATGCAGGCCTGGGGGTTTTCACGAGGTTACAGAAAACCGGTGCTGATTTGTTACTGACGCTGCCCTCCAGCAAAGCACAAGACCCTGAAGCTACGGGAACTTGCTTCCGCCACGGGAAGAAAAATAAAATAGCTAATTGTGAAACCTCAGAAGTCTGACTTTCTCACAATTTCGAGTTTATATCACACAATTCTGACTTTTTCCTCGCAATTGTGAGTTTATATTACATAATTCTGACTTTTTCCTCGCAATTGTGAGTTTATATTACATAATTCTGACTTTTTACCTCGCAATTGTGAGTTTATATTACATAATTCTGACTTTTTACCTCGCAATTGTGAGTTTATATTACATAATTCTGACTTTTTCCTTGCAATTGTGTTTATATTCCATAATTCTGACTTTTTCCTCGCAATTGTGAGTTTATATCACACAATTCTGACTTTTTACCTCGCAATTGTGAGTTTATATTACATAATTCTGACTTTTTACCTCGCAATTGTGAGTTTATATCACACAATTCTGACTTTTTTCTCGCAATTACGAATTTTTTTGCATTTCTGAAAAAAAAATCTGAATTGTGAGATATAAACTCAGAATTTTTTTTTTTTTTTTTTCATCCCGTGGAGGAAACAAGCTTCCATATGAAGCCTAGGAGCTATTTTTAACTTTCAGTACTATAAGACTATTGTGAATGATTAATAATAGCATCTATATAAATCTCTTTCAGCTTAACCTGTTCTTAATACCTTGAACCCACTTAAACATTTAATAAAGCACTGTAAAATGATTCATCTAATACTGTAGTCTTCTAAAACTTCACTTCACAACACATACATGTTGATCTTTCACATCTGAGTTACTCATTTGACTACACAGAAGTCTTCAGTAATGTGATTTCAGAGAATTTCAGCCGCAGTCGCTCACTCTCCCTGAAGACTGGTGTAATATTTGTGGAGCACGAGCTTCATAAAGCATCGGGTTCATGAGAGTTTTGGACGAACGCCCGTCCCATTTACACTCGTGCTCCTTGGCTTTGTCATTAACACTCAGCAGCCTTTTCAGAGCAGGCTTTGTTTCCTTCATTTAACAAACCTATAAACCCAAACCACTGGAGTCTTCCACATAAAGTGCGTGTCAACTTCAGCTATTAGTTTAAAAACATCATAAATGTGTTTTCTGACATGCAAAATCAAAACATTACTGAAAGCACGCAGAAGTTTATTGTAATTCATGCTGTATCTCTCAATCAACTGCAAAGCTGCTGTTGTGGGTAAAAATACTTAAGTTTTCTAGGATCAGATATACTTAGGAACGCTCTTTCATGTATAAAGAACCTGTTTTATTGATTGATTGGTTTACATTGAGGAGATCTGTCTGCTGTAAACACGCTGATGTAATTTAGAGGTAAAGTTTCCAAATGCAATAAGGCACAGATAAGTGAATATACTGTATTTCTCATAAGTTACATAATCAGAGTTGACCTCTGTGAGAGCGTGTGACCTGAAGGGCCTTTCTCAGACGAGCCCTGGGCTTCTTAAAGACAGGATCCAAACGGGGGGTATCTCAAACTCTGCCAGAAGCTCTAATCAAGAGTCTGAAAGCTCTGCTCAAAGACGACTCGCTGCGAGCTCTTAAGGAAACGAGAGGAAATGAGGACATGCAGGAGGAGAATGAAAGACGATGTTTATGGCACTTTCCCAATGAGCTGAAGATCTGTGTGAGGAGTCAATCAGGACATATGGAGGGGAATATGCTTATGCAAAACATATGCACAACAACAAGATCTGTTTTAACGCAGTCTCACAGATTTGTTTCTGAAGTCTCTTCTGCTCACTGAGGCTGCATTTATTTGATCACAAATACTGTAAAAAATTGAGATATTATTACAATTTAAAATAGCTGTTTTCTGTGTGGATATCTGTTAAAGTGTAATTTATTTCTGTGATCTGCAGCTGTATTTTCAGCATCATTACTCCAGTCTTCAGTGTCACGTGATCTTCAGAAATCATTCTAATATGCTGATTTGCTGCTCAACAAACATTTCTGATTATTATCAATATTGATTGATAATACAGCAACAGTTGTGCTGCCAAATATGTTTGTGGAAACTGATACTTTTTATTTATCAGGATTAACGATGAATAGAAAGTTCAAAAGAACATTTTTTGAAATATAAATATTTTGCAGTATTATTTTAGTATTTTTCGACATTTTGTATAATTTTTAGTAATACATTAAGTTTAGATATTTTAGTACTAAATGAAAATAATGAAATTAAAATAAATGTTTCCTAAGCAACTAGCTAAAATAAAATATTTTTATATGTTTTATTTCAGTTAACATTTATTAAATGATTTTAGTTTTCAGACATGTGATGATGAGTCCTCTGCACAATCTGACTCTGCTGCAGCCTAGATTTAACTGCTGGTTTCAACACAGTATTTCTCCATTTAATATTGTAAAGCTGTTTTGACACAATTTGCATTGTAAAAAGCGCTATATAAATAATGCACCATGTCATTACTCTGAGCTTTGATCTATTAAATGCTTCTTTGCTGAAAAAAAAAACATTTTAATAAATCATACTGACCCCAAGATTGTGAACAGAAGTGCACCAATAATTTCTGAGAGAATCCCCCAAATCATGAAATTATTGAGTAATTAGTGATATCAGTGAATCAGCGGGTTAAACTCACACTGGTGACTTTGCGGTAGATCTGCGCTGCGTTTTGGCACTCTGAGTATGGATATTCTGATGTGGTCATCTCCAAGATGCACATGCCGAATGCATAGACGTCCACCGCCTCGTCGTACTTCTCCTCGTACATTTCTGGAGCCATGAACTCCGGCGTTCCTGTTAAAACAACACGAGGAATCAGCTCAGATGCCACTAACAAGAGTTACCGCAATCATACTGCGCTTTTGGACATAAGACACTAGAAAAGAGATAGCATCATTGTTTTATTACCAGTAAGTACAATTTTTTTACTTTTGACAATTTTGTTATGTTTAATGTACACAATTGTTAATAATCTTGCACCTTCACCCTTGAAAGAATTTGTTTCTTCTTGTACTGAAAATATAAGACAAACTAGAGCTTCGTCAAGAGAATTTTAGAGTCATTCAGCTTTTTCTGTTAATAACTGGAATAACTGACCAAGTAATATTAGACAGTGACCTACCTTAGAACAGTTTAAGCTACATTTGAAAATATGGTTAAAGTTGAGTCACACTCTTAAAAATCAAGGTGCTTCATGATGCCATAGAAGAACTTTTTTGTCTAAATGGTTGCATAGAGAACCTTTCAAATCTGAAGAACCTTTCTGTTTCTCAAAAGCTTCTTTGTGGCAAAAGAAGGTTCTTCAGATTATAAAAAGGTTAGAAAGAGATGGTTCTTTAAAGAAGCTTTGACCGAATGTTCCTTTGTGGAACCAAACATGGTTCTTCTATGGCATCACCTTCCTTTTTAAGAGTGTATGTGTGTGACCATTTAATATTTTTGTATCTTGAAATGGTCACATAACTTTGTGAGTTGTCAAATGTTTATAATTTTTTGAAGGGTCATGTTTTGTAGTATTTATAGGGGGATACCTTGTAGAAATTTGGATTGTAGTTTCTATGTGGGGGATTATATTTTTATCGTATATGGTATTATACTGATGTTTTTGATCCATAATTTGTTTTGGTATTCTCCTGCCCAAGGACAGCAGATGAAATTTAGCTCTGTAGCTAATTCTGGGCTGTTTTCTGACTGTTTGTTGTCCCTGTCAAATAACGAATGAAATAAATAAAAAACACTTTGAATGTAAAATGCAATGTTTCATTTGAATCCTGAAACGCAGTGAGGTTGAAGATCTCTGGAGTCTGCAGCAGCTCACCTATGACGCTCTTGGCGAAGCTGGCCCTCTTGAGCGTGGCCAGACCCAGGTCCCCGATCTTCACGCTCCCCGTGGGGCCCGTGATGAAGATGTTGTCACACTTCAGGTCCCTGTGAATGATGGGGGGGGCTCGAGTGTGCAGAAAGTGAAGTCCTTTAAGGATCTGACGACTCCATCTCTGAAGGAGCTTCGGCTTCATCTCCTTAAAACGCTTTAGATACCTGAGAAATTGGGAGATATATCAATGTTTGAATTCATTTCCATCCAAAAAAGTGGAATTAAAGAGACAGTCCAGCCAAAAATGAAAACTCAGTAAACAATCAGTTTGGGGTCCCACTGACTTCAACAGCATAGACACAAATACTACTTTAGACAGAGGTGCACATAAGTTTTTCAGCCTGGATCTCATAAGAGAACCTGGAGATTTGGTTTGGTCATCGTGTGACCCATTAAATATAACTATAAAAAATAAATTAATAATAGTGATATTATTGCACTTTATTTAGTTTTTTTTTATATATAAAATAATAAACAAAATAATAAAGTGTGATAATACTGTTATATTTTAAAATAAAAAGGGAGTATTAAATACAAATACAATTATCTTATAGTAAATTTAAAAATAAAATGCTAATATTTACTACTACTTTTTTTTATAAGAATTTTCATCATTTTCAACCTTAAAATTACTGAAGCACTGAAGAAAGCATGGGCTGAAACGTCTGCGCTCGGGTCTGTTTTTAATACACTTTGCACTTTTGTCACTTTTTCACTTTTGCATATGGAAAATAAATAATTGGATTTTTGCTAGACCTTTTTTGGTCTTTTTTTTGCAGTGTGCGGACAAATTCAGCTACTTACTGGATTATCAACCTTAAAATCAGCAAGCTTTTATTTTGGCGGGTTACCAGCTTCCAGGTTTAGTGCTGCCGACTGAAGAGAATTTGCTTTGAAAACGGCAGCGGATAGCCTAGATTTATGCTCTCAGTTTGAATAGAAATCTTATATAGTACAGTTTGTCGATCTAAAATGGTAAATGTGCATTAACAGCTGTCAACCATGTCGGGACGCAAATGCACGGTCTGAACTTATTTACACAGCGCATTTTTTATTTTTGCTACATGCACACCTGCATAACACCTATGTGCACCCCTGAATATAGACGTCAAAAACGGTTTGTTTACCACCATTCCAACAGAAGAAAGACAGTCATACAGGTTTGGAACGGCATGAAGGTGAGTAAATGGACATTTTCAGGTGAACTTCATGATATGTGAGGTTCTGAGGGGTTCGAGCTCACGTTTTGAGCGTGCCGGAGGTCATGAGCTCGGTGACCAGCAGGACACACTTGTGGCCCTTCACAGTGGACTTCCAGGAGTCGTAGAAGCGCACGATGTTGGGGTGCTGGAGACCCTTGAGCATCTCCACCTCCTCGCTGAAGCGCTGACGCTCCACTTTGGTCAGTTTGCGCGTCTGAAAACATTAGAGAAGAAAGACTCAGATTCTGAAAGAGAAAGATTCTGAAGTGTGCAACAGGTAGACTCTTTGTGGGAAGCTAGGAAAAAAGTCTGAGAACTTTCAATAACTTAAAGTCTGAGCTCTTAAACAAAAACTAGGCAACAAATAAACTTCAGGCGAGACGCTACAGGTTCTAAAACCACTGCTTTCTGCATTTTGGCCAATTCTCCTTCTATAACATGTCGTCTATCAGACCAGTGGAACGAAAACATCCACATTTAAGTGTTCATGTTATTAAACTTGATCTATCTGCATCTGTAGACTTCAGTGCCAATATGTTATTAAAGGCTGAAGTCTTCAGCAGCACTTACAGACACCAAACCTTACCGTTTTACTCTGACTGTTTGTACAAAGGGGTTGTTCATAACATTTGCATGATTTATATCATTTTTATTCCTAAAAATATGGTGGAAGTTTGTTTTCTAGTTGTTGACACTAATTCCTAATTTATGAAGTCCAAAATCTAAAATGAACAAAAATACTGAACCTGGCTTTATTCAAGGTTCACACTTCTGTTTTGGAAATGTATTCAAATGAGTGCATATTTAATTAGTTAATGCCTCATTTGCATGTCTAAACATAACATTTTAGAAGACTTGTCATAGAAAACAATCAGTTGTCTTAATGTAGTGTGATTAATCAGCTGGGGAAAGTATGCTGAGATCTGTCTTTCAGCATATTCACCTGTGTGCCTTGCCTTAAGTTTAGGTTTGAATGTGCCAAATTCATATGACGTCCATCCGCCCTCAGCAAACATGATTCACTGCTTATTCTGGCAGATAACGGCCTGTGATTAGCACTCAGAAAACCATTAAACAGATAAGAACCCGCAAGACGGTTGCAACTGCAACAATTTCACCATTTACTGTACATGAAACACCCTCAGCTAATCATATTTTTCCGCCGTCTCATAATTACATCTCATTCTAAACATAGGTTTTCCAAACCTTTCGAGACCGGACTACAGACCAGCAATTACTTGGCAACAAGGCCATTTCTGTGCTCTGGTGGGAATGAAAGGCTTGATTTAGCCTCTCGTGTGGAAACTCCTCAAGCACCACATTCAGTGAGTTCTGGGAAAACTGCTGTGTTTATGTCTCCAGCGAGCAGATGAAAACATACAGGAGAGGCCGAGCGCCGCATCAACTCTGTGCTTAAAGATGCTTCTCCGCAGAAATGACAATACACACGAATGAGACATAAGATAAAGAAGAGAAAAACCCTTTAGAAACCCAGTTTAAAACACGTGTCGAGTTCTTAAAAGAGTGCTCTTTGTATTCATGTTGGTTTCGAAAAACTTTTATACTGTTTTCAACAAAACAGTAAACTAAATAGCTTTTAAAATGTCATGTGGTAATTGTTTTTTAAGTTTTTGGGAGATATTTTGCAACCTGAATAAAAAGTTGCACCACATGACTTGCAATATTTACAATATTTTAACAAAATTATTTCATCAGTTTCTTTTTAGGAATAATCATTATTATAATAATCAAGAATATCCTTCTTTTAATGAGTCTTTTTTTTGTCTTTGTCCTCATATCAGGACAGTTGCATCACCCTGATTTTTTTTTACCACAAATATCAAAATATTTTAATTTAAATATTAACATCATGCATGATATTATATAAGAGGTGTATTTCAGTCACTGTATGTCTGAACCAGACAAACATTTTTTTACTTAAAAAAAATTATAATAAATAAATAAATAAAAAAGTGTTAGCTGAAATAAAATATTTTTAAAAAACTTACTGTATTTCAGCTAGATTAAATGGATAATTTCCTCATTTTCATTTACATTAACTTAAAAAACTAAAACTAAAAAAAGAAAAACTATATAGATATTTGACAAAAACACAATATTACAAAACTTTTAACTAAGAAAAATGAAAATGCGAACTGAAAGTTAAAAAATATATAAAAACATTAAAAATGAATAAAAATATGAATACAAAAGTATAATATTATCTCTCTGAAACTAAAACAACACTAGTGTAAAATAAGTTTTTTTATATAATTTTGAATAAAGTAAACTGTTGACATCTATAAATGAATGTGTGTAATACATCATTTGATGAGAAATGTGTTCGCTCATATTGAGAACTCTTAATTGCAGACTGTAGTTTAAATGTAATTTGAGAGATTGCTGAGACCTGATTGAAACGCTAGAGGAGAGTCCTGTGAGATCACACTTACACTTCTTCTCTGTGGGAGTGTTTGAGAAATGGATTAAAGAAGCAGCTTCACTCTCTTGGGAAACTGAATGATCAGTTCGTGTTCAAGCATGTTTCTCTCCCAACCCAACATAACTACAGTTTCCCTGAATAAGGCCCAAGGCTTTGTGACAGCAGTGATTGACAGGCATTGTTGGTCTTGAGCAAACTCTGAGGCTCTCAGTGAACTCACTCACGCTATATATCAGTAACCAGCCACTGCCACACATAAACAGATACATGCCACTAATCTTATTAGAGACTCCAAACATCAGCCTTTCAGACTCAATCAACACTGAGCTACTGTGCCTCATATTAGTGATGCAGCCTTCTCATGCACACAGACGCGGGTTCAGCACAGTTAATGTCATTATCTCCTCAAATACATATATCAGTGCTGGGAAAACAGACTGACAGAGGAGCAGGGGTCTCACTGTCACCAGAAGAGCCTATATGAAGCAAACAGACACACATTTAGGTAACCAGAACCTTTTTCCAGGATGTAAATATCATAAAGATGCATTTGACTTTCCAGAGCCTTCTAAAAGCAGAGACGCTTTGCCTATAGGGCCTGTCTCTCTCTAGCCTGTGTAAGCAACACTAAAACAGGAGTTTTCCATGAAAATATTGTGCCTGACAAGCTGTGAGTTCAGCCTCTGGTACACAAACAAGAGGCTAAGATTGAGTAACTTATATTTTAGACACAATATTGCCAGTTTCTTTGTCAGCTTTTGCTCAGATAATGGAAATAATCTCAAATGAAGCCAGGGAATAATCAACCATGGCATGTCTTCAAATAACGGTGGTGTTACTGTTCTCAGCATTTTGAAAGAATCAGTTGAGTGAATCATTCAGTGCATCAACGTAAATGGTTAGAGAGTCGGGCTTGTAACCCAAAGGTTGTGGGTTCGAGTCTCAGGTCTGGCAGGAAGTGTGTGTAGTGTGTGTGTGTGTGTGTGTGTGTGTGTGTGTGTGTGTGTGTGTGTGTGTGTGTGTTTGTGTGCGCTTAGATGGGTGAAATGCAGAGCACAAATTCCGAGTATGGGTCACCATACTTGGCCACAAGTCACCTCCTTTCCTTTCCTTTCCTTTCCTTTCAATGACTCCACGATTAAGGCATAGACTTGGCTTGAATATGCATACTTCCCTAGGATATAGTAGGCAAAAATAGTATGTGGGAAAAAATGGCAAATTCACATTATAACATAGCATGAAAATGTACTCAGTACTACTTACTTACTACTTATGGCAAGATTCTGAACATATTTATACCATTTTCAAAAAAAGAATGAATTGATTGCCACTAAAAATGTCATGTGGGAATTGGTTTAATCAAGGTTTTAGTCAAAGTACTTTCTATAATATCATGAAATTTTCCTATTGACAAGCTGTAAGTTCAACCACTGCTACATAAACAAGAAGTTAAGATTGAGTAACTAACATTTTAGACAGAAATATTGCAAGGTACTTTGTCAATTTTTGCCCCAGTAACAGCAATTATCTGTTTGAATTGGACATTTATATTATATAGTTCATACTTTTTTGAATCTGTGTTTTGAATGAATTGGTTTAGTGAATTATGCAATGACTCATTCATAAAAATAATCACTTATGCCACCTACTGGTGTCAAAAAAGAGTTACTATAAAATGCCCATCACAGTTTATCATCATGACTTTTTTAATAAATGTAAATATTCAAAATGTGTCTCTATTGGTGTATTTACTGTTGCTGCATTTTATACAGTAATGAGGCACTACAGGCTGTGTGTTACAGTGATTATACCACAGTTAACAGAGTTTAAGTCAATCAGTGGTATAACAGCCTCTTGTTTGTAAGGGTTATTTATTTCATGACTGAGTGATTTAGTTCAGGGGTAGAGCTGTAGTAAAGGGTTAAACTGAACATCCTGGGACCTGCACTGTTAAAACACGCTAGAACTACCTGATTGAAACACGGTGGGCTTAAACGGGAGAATCCTGGAGGATTACAGGACAGCGAGCTGCTAATTACAAAATGACACATAACAACCTCTACAGGCTTATCATGATGGAAGGAAGGAACCTAAAGGCTTGTCAGGGAATCAGCCATGTGCTAGTGCTTTGTGTGTGTGGGACAAAAACAAGAGCATACACATATGGGACAGATATTGTGTTTTTTGTCATAGGCACACTGAAAGCATCATTACTGTGTGCTACTGTAAAGATATCAAATATAAAAGCTGACTTTAGCTGCCACAGACTGACCAAACAGCACATAACATACCTAAGAGTGTTTCACAATACGAAGTTAAAGAATGTTCCTAAGTGCAATTCTTTAAAAGGTTCTCAAATATTCTTTAAAAACCTTTTTTTTTTCCTTAAAAATAAAACGACAAGCATGAGTGTTATCTGAAAAAGTGCATACAATAGCAGATACAATGTTTTAAGAAATGACTTGCAATGATTTTTAAGAACATTTTTTCAAGAATTTATTCCATAACATTTTGTCTTTAAAAAAAATGTAAACAGAGAATAGAACATTCTTAACCAACAAAAAGAGCATTCTTAAGAAGTATTTTTGGGAATACAAATTTTATCTTAAGTTAGAAAGTAAGAAGAAAATGGCAGTTGAGAAGATTTTTATTCTTAAAGGAACAGTTCACCAGAAAAGAAAAATGAATGGGTGAATGGGTGCCGCCTTCATCCTGGATTTGTTTCAGCTTTTGTCTTCTCCAGATGTTAACTGATGGACTGGAGTGGTGTGGATTATTGTGATGTTTTTATCAGCTGTTTGGACTCTCATTCTGACGGCACCCATTCACTGCAGAGCATCCATTGCTGAGACACATTTCTCCAAATCTGATGAACAAACAAACTCATCCTAATCTTGGATGACCTGAAGGTGATTTTTCATTTTTGGCTGAACTATTCCTATCTATTTTGGCATTCGTGCAAATTATGTACATGGAGTGTAATTTTTTTGTGCCATTTTTCAATTTTAATATTATTATTTAAATAGTAACCATCAATAGCGGTTTAGTGCTTAAATCTTGGGTGTTTTCATTTCTGTTTGTTATAGAAAGAGATGCTTACGTAAGTTTTTGGACAGCATTTTGTTATAAATTGCCTCATTGTGTTATGATATGCCTGAATGTTTAGAAGACTGAATGTACAGAAACACACGTGTGTCCAATCAGAGCGCACCGCTGGGGGTCGAGAGCAGATTCAGCGCTGCTTAACTCCAAACTACCCAGACCAGAATACTGAACTCATGCCAAACCACATCCAGTCCTTCCAGAGCGCTCGGAGCCAGCGACAAATCCAGAA
>JAFVLL020041977.1:40000-53603 GCA_021397915.2 Tor tambroides
TTAACACAATATGGATATAAGTGTTCATGCTGCCACTATTTCTGCATGAATATGTGAAGGAAGACTTGACATTCAGACGAATTATGAAGGAAAAAAACAAACTTACAAACTAAAAACGCAACAAAGTTACAATCATAATCGAGTCACTAAGGCATAAAGAACTCAAATTCATTTATTTTTGCTCTGTAGTTTGTTTTGTTATATAGACTTTTATGATGCTTGTTTTTGTCATTTTCCAAGCTTAATATCCCTTCTGGATATTGTGCAATATCTTCTTTTGTGTTCAACACAGAAGGCAAGTCATCAATGATGAATACATTTCTATTTTTGGTGAGGTAACCCTTTAAAACACCAATCACAGGATAGACAAGGAATGGTGTTAGAGGTGTCTATTTCAGCGTCTAATTACTCATAATGGTTTAAACTGTTTAAATACTTCGATCCCTCTTTTACCTAATATTACAAAATCCTCTGGCAGCTCTGGGGGAAAAAGTTAGCAAGACCATCGCTGCCTTCTCTTTCCTCTGGCATCTGATCTGTTCATCCTCAGTGTGTTGTTTTCTTTTAATGACCAAATAAAGTGTCCTCAGAGATTTCCATATCCACTAAACACACACCGTCAGCAGATAGCAGAGGATGTTACAGCTCGTGGTGATTTGTTCTGGTGTGCATTCTCTGCTGCCTCATATTGCAGAGCAAACTGAAGCATTGCTGTTTTTGTAGCCTTGATGTTTATCATGTTGTTGTGATCATGGCAATGTTTATTAAACTATCTGCAATATGATTGACTGAACAAATTGTGTAGCCCTAATTAACTGTGTAATGAGATGGGAGTACAGTTGAGAAATCCGTTTCAACGATCCATTTAATTACATATTGTGTTGTGATTTTGCAGACCACACACAGCATGTGAGCCCTGTTATCACGCTGGAGACTCCATCTGCACACACTGATATTAGATACAAACATGCATTTTTGAGGGGTTTCATTGTTCTCGTTCATACTTTTTAGTGTTGAAGTATATTTATAATCTACAAAGATTTAGAAAACATTTACTCCAAGATCAGGATGAGTTTGTTTGTTCATCAGATTTGGAGAAATGTGTCTCAGCAATGGATGCTCTGTAGTGAATGGGTGCCGTCAGAATGAGAGTCCAAACAGCTGATAAAAACATCACAGTAATCCATAATAACTCTTCCTCCAGTGAAAAAGTGCATCTCCTGTCGTCTCTCACATATTTGTTTAGAGCTGTTTTGGCTTGTAAACGCTGCTTGATCTGTGCAGATTTCTCTCCTGATTCAGACCACACCACTTTTTCACTGGAGGAAGCGTTATTATGGATTATGGACTCCTGTTTTAGTTAAAAACATCTTAATGCTGGATTTGTTTCAGCTTTTGTCTTCTCCAGATGTTAACTGATGGACTGGAGTGGTGTGGATTATTGTGATGTTTTTATCAGCTGTTTGGACTCTCATTCTGACGGCACCCATTCACTGCAGAGCATCCATTGCTGAGCTGAAATGCTGATCGTGTAGTATAATTTGTAATAAATTTAAATAAGTTTAAAACAATTTGAACCTTTCACTCAAATTCTTACGCTGATGATGTAATTCATAATGAACAATATTGTAATAACCTGGAAAATGATGCAATAAAAGCATATTCACAAGTGATCTCAGTATTTTGGAGCCCATTTCATATGTATGTGTGTATTTGTGTCTTCTCAGTGTTGCAAACAAAGAACTGAGTCAAAGCCAAACCAGCCTGGACTAACTGTAGAGAACCACAGGGACGGTCAGGACACATCTGGACTGGATTATTAGCCAGACCGATAATGAAAATATGGCATCAGGGCTTAAAAATACATTCCAGCAGTGTCAAACAAATAACACAAATGAACACGAGACTGCACCAGAGAGAGTCAGACGCACTGCTTTGAGTGCAGATGGTTAGTTCTGACATCTCCTTTTTTCGAGGCTTGAGAAAGCAGGTCAGGACTGTTTGTCCAGCCATCTCTTCAGAACATGCTCTTACATGCTGTTCACAACCTATAATGCACCCAACCCAAAAGTTTACACTTTCCATTAAATACAGCAGGGCCATTTACAAGAGGTCACAGCAGCAAAAGGTAACATATGTCATAAACACAGATTGATGCGTCTGAGTTCACGGGCTGAATTTTCACTGCTGGAGATTCTGTATTTTACCTTTGACCCGCTCTTCTGAATGACCCCCTTATCATTACAGGACAGTCTCTCTGACTCTCAGTAAAACATACAGTGATTAATAAAACTGCTGCAATCGCTCAGATGAGGTCACAAAGTGTTAATGCAGGTAAGAAGCCTTTTCTCAATCATTTACATGGAAGATGTTTTAATCAAATGACTGTTTGATAGTCATTCACAAGCATTTCCATTTGTTTAACTCCTTTTGTCTCTTTACAATCATAAACAATGCTGTAGAAACTCACAAATTGCTAGAAAATTCCACAATTAAAGGAATGGATGCTCTGGAGTGAATGGGTGCCGTCAGAATGAGAGCTGATAAAAACATCACAATAATCCACACCACTCCAGTCCATCAGTTAACATCTGGAGAAGACCAAAGCTGTGTGTTTGTTAAAAAACAAACTTGTAAACATGCAGATTTCTCTCCTGATTCAGACCAGAACAGTTTTTCACTGGAGGAAGAGTTATTATGGATTATGGACTCATATTTTAGTTAGAAACGTCTTAATGCTGGATTTGTTTCAGCTTTTGTCTTCTCCAGATGTTAACTGATGGACTGGAGTGGTGTGGATTATTGTGATGTTTTTATCAGCTGTTTGGACTCTCATTCTGACGGCACCCATTCACTACAGAGCATCCATTGCTGAGACACATTTCTCCAAACCTGATGAAGAAACAAACTCATCCTAATCATGGATGATCTGAGGATGAACACATTTACAGCACATTTTCATTTTTCTGTGAATTATTCCTTTATTTACAAAAAGAAACAGCAAGTAACACATCGAATTAAGTGTGAAATTTTGAAGCTGAAGACTGTAAAACATATTACAATAATCTTTATTTTATTCTATCAAATGCACACTAAAAGATGCACTCTACAACTCTTAAGTTAGCATGACCTAAATAGTCAGATTAAATAATAATTGAAATAAAACCAGTTTGTTCATTCTGTTAGCACTTAGTGGTTACATACAGTCTGAGACCACCAGCGAAAATGCTTCGATTTACACAAATCACCTGAGAAATACTGCCAAAATGAACACATTTCTTCCCAAGGGGGAAGAAATAGAATAAGAAGAGTTTTCTTATTCATGCTATTTGCCTGCATTATGTGGTCTGGAAAAACTGCTGCCTTTTGCCAATCTGTTTGGTCCGTTTCCATTCAGACTGATTGATTTTCTGGTAGTTTTCATTAGTCAGAATGACTCAATGCTTTCCTCGAGCGGAGAGAAGGACATGAGAGCACAATGAAGTGATAGTTCGATGGCTGGGAGTTTGGAAACAGACTCTTTGTTCTCCGTCTGAAGGTTACGCTCCGATACTCTCACTTTCCCTTCCCTCGCTCGCTTTCTAACGGGGAAAATCTTAAACATATTGCGTTCTCAGTTGACTCACTCCATTCCAGCTCTTTCTCCGTCCTCTCGCTTGTTCAGACCGATCGAGTCATTCTGATGCACATGTGAGGCAACAAACATGGGCTGTTTTATCATCGCTCACGAATGATGTCTGTCCCACCTAACGAACAAAACTCACAACATTTCCACTCTGACTCCAACAAAGATAACATAAGATATCGGTCATCATTTTTGGAGTGACGTCAAATCACACTGATGTAGTTTAGAGTCTTGTATATTCAGCAAATCCTGGATGCAAACAAACACCGTCAATAAGGGTCTACAGCTACTACAATGATAAGAACAGCTGCAGATGTAGGTCAAACTGTTGTTGGTTCCCTTGTGAAAAAGAAGTGCACTTGTAATGAATGCATGCTTGTAAATCTTAAGTGTACTTTTAAAAAACTGTACTTGCACGCAGTGTAATACTAACAAAATATCACTTAAAGAGAGATGCTTACACGACTGTGTTTCTTAAGTACATTTTTTTAAAAAGTGTACTTTATAACAATGTCAAATAATGTTGAGCAAAAGAAGTACACTTGTTTTGATGTGCTGACTAATACACTGAAGCACACTTATATTTAAATGTTGTGTTATTTGATACTTAAGATCATGCATTTTAAATGCAATAAATTGCAACTTCATCATTAATCATCGTGCAATTTCAAATAAATGTAAATACATGACATACAAGTCTCAATAGGAATGACATTAAGCATATTTTAGTTTATTATAAATACATTCAACAGTAAACCTCAACCATATTTCACACAATAGAAGTAATTATGAAATTACATATAAAGACATACTTCAGTCCCATTTAAATGACTCAGAAAAGTTGCATTTATTATGCATTTAAACAATAACAGATTTTGATTTAACTGTAAATAATGCATCTGAAAACATTTCAATCACTCCACACTTAAGTGTATTCTTTTAAAGCATGTTATTTCCATAAGCACTCTTTTTAAAAGTATGCTAAAGTGCACTTTTTTCACAAGGGATGAGATGGTTAATAGGTCTAAAAGAGATAGTTTAGCTGAAAATGTCAATTCTGTTCTTACTGACACCCTTCATAATGCTGATGGAATGTATTCAGTGAAATCCTGCCATATTACCACCGTGCATACTCAAACTTTCAAAGCAACATGAACACTAGTAAGTAAATTATGACTGAATTTACATTGTTGAGCAAACTATATCTTTACTAAAGCTTCAGTGCGTTTAGCATGAGTAAGAAACGTGTTAGATGTGGTATGTATTTCTGCATTACTGCACTATTAGTGTCTGTTTCATAGAGACAGCTGCAATCTCGCTGTGAGCTGGCACAGGCTGCGCTGGACACGACCTCACATGGATGTCAAGATGAACACGATAAGGGCTGTTTCATAACTACAAATACATTTCTTAAAACATATCTCACTGTTTGTAAAAAAAAATAAAATAAAAAATAAATTAATAATAATATATATATATATATATATATATATATACACATACATACATTATTAAAAATATTTAAATAATAATAATATAAAATAAAATGAATATATAATATAAATAAAAAATAATAAATTAATAAAATATTATATATGATTAACAAATAACCTTTAAATAATATAACATATTAATAATATACAATGTGATTAAACAATTATTACTTAAATAGAAATATTTTGTAACAATATACACTACCATTCAAAAGGTAGGGGTCAAGAAATGAATACTTTTATCAGCAAGGATGTTAAATTGATAAAAAGTGATAGTAGTATTCTTCTAAGATTTCTATTTTGAATAAATGATGTTCTTTCAAATTTTTTATTCATCAAAGAATCCTGAAGAAAGTATGACAGTTTCCAAAAAACATTAAGCAGCTCAACTGTTTGCAAATCAGCATATTAGACACTGAAGACTGGAGTAATGATGCTGAAAATACAGCTTTGACCACAGATATAAATTACAGTTTAACACATATTCACATAGAAAACAGCTGTTTTAAATTATAATAATATTTCACTGTTTTTACTGTATTTTTGATCAAATAAATGCAGCCTTGATGAACATGAGACTTCTTTTAAAAACGCTAAATATCTTACTGATCCGAAACTTTTGAACAGCAGTGTATATTTATTCTTAGCATTATATATAATTGTAATTTACTTTATCATGTTGAAAAGCATAAATCAAACACAGTCCAACAAATACTACCACAATGTGTGAAAAATTAACTACTGAAATAATGCATTCAGTTTTTTCCACAAGAATCATCCTGCAAGAGGTTCAAAATCAGTAAATGTTCAGCAACTCACAGGTTCTGTCATCACCTGCTTTTTGTTTCACTGCATTTCTACTTCACAAGACTGACTAGCATCATATTCTCTGGTCAGAGAAAACACAGCTTTTAATACACAGACTGCAGCAGATTCACCAACACAATCATACTCTAGACAAACTAAACTGAAGCATATCAGAGAACTGAATTTAAAGCAGTCAACAGCCAAAGGCCACAATCTTCTGCTACGAGCATGACTGCATGCATGCTGGGAAATTACTGATCATGAAAGGGGTGCAATGACAACTTCTTTAACCCTGATAAAGCACCACAAAAAGTCACCAAACCATGATTTGCAATCAGCAATGCAAAATGCAAAAAGCAGTGAATGAATGTTAATGAATGGTAACATCTCTCTCGTTCTCAAAGCAGGGAAACTTCCACAGCAGAGCATCAGCTGAACCTCAGCGCTTTGACTAACAAACCTTTAAATGCATAACTTCCTGCAGCCACAGGAAGTGAGCGGCTGCTGTCCAAGCGCTGGGAGACGGACGACTGGAAATTTACAGAGATGTGAAGACTGCAAACATCAGATTCGTCTCTGCCGATGCTCAGAAACCAAAGAAAACTCTCTTTAGATTCACATGCAAGCTGAATATGAACCTGTCAGTGTTTTACGACTAGAACATGAAATATCTGTTGAGTTGCGCTAAAAACACATTCGGTCTTATCCAAAAATTAATGAATGTGAATCTGGCAATGTATTATTGTGTCGTACAAATCGCAGCAGTTTGGAAATGATATAAAAGAGCACTTAGTTTTTCCTGAAACAGATGCGCATAAATCTGGCAATACTTTATTACGCTGGTCATTGTATGTATTGCGACAGTTTGGAACTTCAACTTTTTATAGTTAATTATTAACTGTTTAATTATGAACTATTATTTTAAACTAATTATAGTAGGCCTAATTTACATGTGCTTTAGTATGTGTTTTGATGTCAACACATCAAAATAAGTGTAGCGACAAATGTTTATTAAAGTATAACGATTATTAAGTAATTCAGATTATTAAGTACACTTTAATGGGCTTTTTAAATGAATGTTACATTATCTACAAGTACAGTTTTTTAAATATCATTTTAATATCTAATTTAGCACACTTCTTCACAAGGGCAGGTAAACAGTACTAAGACTATACGTGCAAACCTAGTTTTGGGGTTTTAGATCTCAGTTCAGAAATCTATCATCTCAACACCGTAAAAATGTTTTTTCAAAGTTGTAAATAAAACAATTATGCGACCTGGTCAGATGACGAAAACAAACCTGTGGGAACTTTTTCACAAGATGCAAAATACACTATATTGCCAAAAGTATTGGGTCGCCCCCTTCTAATGAACAGGACCCTTTTCTATTCTAACATGACAATGCCTCTGTGTATAAGACAAGGTTCAAAAAGAAAATGATTGATTGAGTCAGTGTGGAAGAACTTGACTGGTCTGCATAAAACCAAGTCCTAATCCCAGTTGAACACTGGCTCTGGTGTGACTGTAAATGCAGACCTTGAGCCAAAAACTCATCACCAAACACCAATGACTTGTACATATGGGTTCAGTCATTTTAGACACTTCCAAAACTGTTGCAACAGAGATGGAAATACAGTTTTTAAATACATGAATTATGTTCCCATCGTTGTTGCCACAGATTTGGAAGTGCATTTTTCTGTTCTAAAGAAGGGGGTGCCAATACTTTTGTCTATATAGTGTATGTACAAGTCATTGGTGTTTGGTGATGAGTTTTTTAGTTGCTGTTCAGGGTTATTAATAATTAAAACAGTAACTAAAACTAAAAGCATATTTTCATTATCTGAAATCTGAAAATAAATATTAACTATAATGTTTAAATCAATAACAAATAATAATAATATTAATATTAAATATATATATATATATATATATATATATATATATATATATATATATATATATATATATATATATATATATATATATTGACCAACTTGAAAATGAACAAAATACAAAGATTTGCCACTTTCTTTAGTTTAAGTACTAAAATAACTAAAACTAAATCAACTAAAACTTAATAAAAACTAAAAAAGAGATTAAAAAAAAAATTTTTCTAAAATGCCAAAAATACACAAAATTAAAATAAAATAAAAAAATCTAATTCAAAATATTAGCAAAAACTATAATCTTTCCTATAACACTGTTTCTATTACAGTAATAAAAAAAATAGTTCACCTAAAAATAAAAATGATGCCATTATTTACTCACTCTCATGTCATTCCAAACTGTATTTTTGCTTCTTTTTTTAAGACACTGACATCATATTACATTAGAAAGATTATCAGCAAATATCTTTTTGTTTTTTAACGGGCCTGTTATTTGTTGTTGTATAGAAACAAGCAGCATGAACATTCTTCAAAGCATCTCCTTTTGTGTTTGACATAAAAAGGGAGTCCTACAGCTTTGGAATGCCATTCAATAAAGAGCTTGATTAATAATGACAGAATTTTCATTTTCGACTGAACTAATCCTTTAAAGATCACTTCTGAGCTTCAATCTCTAGCCCAAAGCTGGCTTTTATCCCTTTAGCTCAGCAATGAAGGCTTGTTCCCTCAGATGACCTTCAGGGCACTGAAGCATTAGAGTGTTTTGAACCGGGACACCGGTATATATCAGCATGTCCAGCTTCACACCTGAGAGTCCCTCATCAGCACAGAATCCTCTCCTTTAATCCTGTGTTTACTCTTCAGAGAAACTCCCAAAGCTTGCTAACTCAGGCCTGTTGCACTCATATCAGTCCTATCACAACAAAACATGTTTGCAAAGGCCATCATACAGTATTACATGGATGCAAACTGTTAAAGGGACAGTTCACTCAAAAATAACAATTCCTCATGTTGTTTCAAATGAAGATATTTTTAATATTATCTCATTATTTTTGTCCATCCGCTGAAGTTCCAAGGGATGAAAACAACAACAACAAGTTTCAAAAAGTACATAAAGACATTATAATATCACTTCAACTGCACTTGATTAAAAATAGAAACACAGCTATTCAACAAAAGTCTTCCTTAAAATTAATAAATAAATCTTTAAAAATATTTTTTTTAAAATACACTGAAAACACATTTGGTCGTAGGATTTACTTTATCATTATTTGTGAAATTTACTAGCAATTTCTGAGTGAAAATTGAATTAAACATGACATTTTGAAGCAGAAAGTATTTTCTTGTAAAATGTTCTTGAATAATCTTTGTTTTATTTACAACTTCAATTTTTTTTCCAGTGGACCACACTGAAAACTGTTATCTGAATTGGCCCATAGGTAAGAAAGATCATTAATAATAATTAGTGCTGTCAAACGATTAATCACATCTAAAATAAAAGTTTTAGTTTACATAATATACTGTATATGTGTGTACTGTGTTTATATTCATTACGTATACATAAATCTGACCCTGCAGCACAAAAGCAGTCTTCAGTAGCACAGGTATATTTGTAGCAATAGTCAAAAATACATTGTAAGGGTCAAAATTATCCTTTTTTCTTTTATGCCAAAAATCATTAGGATATTAAGATCATGTTCCATGAAGATATTTTGTAAATTTCCTTCCATAAATATATTAAAACTTCATTTTTGATTAGTAATATGCATTGCTAAGAACTTCATTTGAACAACTTTAAAGGAGATTTTCTCAATATTTAGATTTTTTTGCACCCTCAGATTCCAGATTTTCAAATATTGTCCTATCCTAACAAACCATACATCAATGGAAAGCTCATTTATTCAGCTTTCAGCTGATGTAGAAATCTCAATTTCGAAAAATTGACCCTTATGACTGGTTTTGTGCTCCAGGATAATATACACATGAATAAAGTATATATTTTGAAAATATTTGCATGTATTTAAATGTATAAATATATATTTATATTCCTATAATTTATAAATTAATTCTCAAACTCTGCTTGGATTTTCCAAAACATACCAAGGTTTCCAATCAAAAGTCGATATGATTTTAATATGAAATCTTCTCATTACTGACATTCTGAAACAAAGTTGATATTGAAGTAAAACTCAACAGAGAGCTCCTGAGCAATGAAAGAGCAAGCTGATATGATCCTGTGCTGGACTGTGAGAGGAGCTGAAATCACAGACGCACATATCAACACAGTTCAGTGTGGAAGAGTGACCGGCTGACCGCTGCGGCTCCACACGCGGCTGATCGAGGTCAAACACAGCAGGCCTTTCACAAATCCCCCACAGCTACAACACTTCAGCTTTCAGACCGATTAGAGCAGCTCTGCTCTGCTTCAGTGGGACGCTCTCACAGCAACATTCATCTTCTCAGTCCAACAACAAACCTTTCCACACAGACCTACTGTGAGCCACTGCATCTACTTCTGCACAAGCCAAAGTTTAACATGATTGCAACCTACTTTTTAAAAACTCCCATAACTACCCACCAATCAAGAAAATCACTGATACTGTAGAAGAGAAACTCACTGCATAAGAACATGGTAATGACAAGCTCACATTAGTTAACACAGGTTAATGCATTAACTAACTAACTAACTAACAGTGAGCAAAACATTTGTTACAGCATCTTTGTGAACAGTAGATGATAAAAATACAACTGTTCATTGTTAGTTCATGCAAGCTCAGGTGCATTCAATATTAACAGATACAACTTTTGATTTAAATAATGCATTAATGAATGTAGAAATGAAAATGAACCAAATTTAATAAACAATTTAGGACTATTTTTCCTTCTTAGTTTATATTAATGAAAACGTCCTGTACAGTGTTACCAGATGAAGTACATACAGATCTTGTTACTAAACTTATAATGAAGCACTATTATACATTTATTAAATCATTGATACTGTACTGTTGCTGATTTGATTCTGGCATTGTTTTATTAGCAGTCATAAATAATGTATTATATCCAAACTTGGTTACACTTTATTTTAAGGTGTTCTTGTTACAGTGTAATTATATATTTAAGTACCGAGTAATATTAATTAACTACATGCACTTACTATGTTAGGGTTACTTGCTTGTAATTATGCATAATTTATTGTTATTACAAAAGTAAGTACATGTAACGTGTAACAAGGACACCTTAAAATAAAGTGTTACCCCAAATTTCAATTACTTTCACTTTTTTTTTTTTGTTCAAATCAAATGTTATAATGTTGCATTTCATTTTGGAGCAGGTTGGATCGATTAATGCCTTATTTATCTTATTTCTGATGAGGATTTTTTTTTTTAAAAAAAGAAAGATTTTCAGAAACCAAACAAGCTGAAACTTTTCCAAGCATCCATGCAGAAGTCAAACACAGAGGAACAGCCACACATCTGGAACATCTGCTCTACTTGCTTTAAACTTATCAAAAATCAAATCAAATCTTCTACATAAAACACTGCTCTATGATTTCGGACAGACCCCTCACCTGCAGCTCACACCAGGCCACCTCCACTGTGGTCTCTGTGTCCAGCCCCTTGTAGACCGTCTTGAAGGACCCTCTCCCGATCTCGATGTTGAACTTCAGATACCGTCCGTCCGGTGAGGTGGCCACCGCTTTGGTCTCGATGTCCTCCTTCTCGTCCTGCTCCAGTCTGCTGACCAGCAGGCTCCGCGGGGCCCCGCTCTCAGCCCTGGGGCCCTCAGTGTCCGAGTCTGAGCTGGGGGCCAGAGGCGTCTGGACAGGGCTCGACCAGTCCTCCAGAGGAGCCGAGGAGACTCTTGGAGACGGAGGGTCAGTTTTATGTTCAGCGGCTCTTCTCTCTGAGAGTAATATGTTCTCTGTGGACCAGGACAGCGCTTTGGAGAGCGTCTCGCTGTAGATCTGCGGCTCGATCTCCACGCTGAGTTTATGCAGCACATATGAGTTCCTCCGCAGCATCGTCATTCTGGAGAGACAGTCCTCCTCTAAATCAACAGGTAAACCTGGAAAACCGCGTCCTGCGAGCTCCACTTCAGCTTGAGACATGCTGAGAAGCTCAAAGCATCACAAACTGGACGAAAGACAGAGATACGCATTAAACGCAAAGCTCGCAAGACCACTGTGTTCCAGGCGTTTAATGCGCAAACGCCTTTTTATGAGAAAATATGATTGCAATTTAGGTTATAATGAGCTTAACTACAACATTAGAGAGATGCAACCAATCTCAAGTGCATTGAATTTCTTAATGTATGCAAGAAACCCTCACTAAACAAGCTCGTAATCGCATATTTACCTTATTTAGACTCCAGAATGGAAGCAGCTCATGACTCGCGCTGCGTTCAGTGCGTTCTGCAGAGGCGCGTGAGCACTGCTGCTCTTCAAAGCGAGCGTGCGCTGACTCCGCCCCCTTCACCTGAGTCAGTCCCGCGGTGTCGGGTTTCACTCCTGCATCGGAACACCTTGAAACTTGGTTTTTGCGAGTTTAAACTTTTTAATGAATCATTTGCAAGTGGATCATATGTGACTCTGGACCACAAAACCAGTCATAAGGGTCAATTTTTTGAAATTGAGATTTATACATCATCTGAAAGCTGAATAAATAAGCATAAAATAGGACAATATTTGGCCGAGATACAACTATTTGAAAATCTGGAATCTGAGGGTGCACAAAAATCAAAATATTGAAAAAATCTCCTTTAAAGTTGTTCAAATGAAATTCTTAGCAATGCATATTACTAATCAAAAATTAAGTTTTGATATATTTACGGTACAAAATGTACAAAATATCTTCATGGAACATGATCTTAATATCCTAATGATTTTTGGCATAAAAGAAAAATGGATAATTTTGACCCATACAATGTATTGTTGGATATTGCTACAAATATACCTGTGCTACTGAAGACTGCTTTTGTGCTCCAGGGTCACACATGGTCTGAACGACTCACTTTTACACTTTTATAACAACAAAAGGGTATCTGACATTTCCAGCGTCACTGGTCTGGAAAAGACTCAGTTCGTTGAACACTAGTTAAACTTTTGTGACAATTTAATGCTGACAATAAAAATGATTACAATAGCGGTACATAGAATCTGCCTTTAAAATAAATATTGTAATTGTACTGTATAAGGTGGGGAAGATGCACCCCTTAAGAACAATGTGCATCTGCTTTTAAATTGGGTAACACTTTATTTTAAGGTGTCCTTGTTACACATTTTATGAACTTACTATTATAATAACAAATAATTATGCATAATTACATGCAAGTAACCCTCAGACAAACCCTAATCCTAAATAAATGGGTTGCACTTTATTAAGGTGTCATTACTACAGATTTTTAAACATTTAAGTACTGAGTAACATTAATTAACTACATGTACTAACTATATGGTTAGAATTAGTGTTTGGCTTAGGGTTACTTGCATGTAATTCTGCATAATTTATTGTTATTATAATAGTAAGTACATGTAACGTGTAACAAGGACACCTTAAAATAAAGTGTTACCAATTAATGTAACTGTAATCTGTTACAGTTACTGAGAAAAAGGTGTAATTAAATTAGTTACTTATTATGAAAATGTTAACAATTACAAAGGGGGTTACATCTGAATATTTTCACACACACACACACACACACACACACTCACTCTCTCTCTCTCTCACACACACACACACACACACACACACACACACACACACACACACACACACACACACACACACACACAC
>JAFVLL020041977.1:53703-81236 GCA_021397915.2 Tor tambroides
CTCACACACACACACACACACACACGCACACACTCACACACACGCACACACACACACACACATTCACACTCACACACTCACACACACGTGCACACACACACACACAATCACACACACACACACACACACACACACAGATGCTCATACAGACAATAGGCGTCCATCACTCTCACACACTCACTATTACAATCAAAGCCTCTCATTCACTGAAAATGACAGCAGTTCATTCATATTCTATTTATCCTTTTACATGAACTGGTAAAGGCACAATTTTATTATTGTTTTGAGATTCTCAATTCACTCTTCTCAACTCATTTCTTGGAAACGCCTTTGAAACACACTGCTGCTCCTTCTTCAGTGCTGACTGTAATCTAGATTGCAAGATCAGATTACAAAAATGAAGCACTTGTAATTTGATTATATATTAAAATACCATACATCTTAAAATACTCAATCAGACTACAATGGGAAGTATTTTTCTATATGGTGAAAAACTGTAATAGATTTACACCCTCAGAAAAAAGGTACAAAAGGTGTCACTGGGTCGGTATCGTGTCAAAAGTTGCACCTTTGTACCTTTTTAACACCTGAAGTGAGTGTATAAGCACCTTAAAGGTACATATTAATACCTAAAGTGTAGATATTAGTATGTAAATTGCACATAATTGTAGCTTTTGAGAAGGTGCCTTTCCAGTGATAGCTTTTGTACCTTCTTTTCTGAGAGTTTAAAAGGATGTTTTATGTAATTTACAGTTAAATGTACAGATTTTGGAAGTAAATACAATTTAAACAGGCAACTTTCTGTCACCACATACAAAACTTTTGATTGCTTGTCTAGATGTTGGGAGCTCGGTGCTTCACTGCTATGTTCAGTTTGTGCCAGGGTTAGTTGATGGCATTAAGGATCTGGCCATCTGGTTTACACCCTGCATCAGACCACATCAACCAGAACAAGAACAAAACAGAAATGCAACTGCTCTCCTGCGTCTTCTAATGAGGGACAAACACAACCAGATGTCTGGAACAGTGGGTGATCGTCAGATTACTACAAAATATCTCTCAAATATTCAGAAAAATATCAGCTTGTGCATGTGTGTCATGATTCGTGCTTTGCTACATAAAAGAAAAACATAGGTAATACTTTACAATAAGGTTTCATTTGTTAACAACAGTTAACTGTTTTATTGTTAGTTCATGTTAACTAATAACAGTTATTAGTAAAAAAAAAAAAAAACTATAAGTATAGTCTTTGCCTAGTGATTGTAATAAGCTATCTGTTACAAAGTTATTATAATAACATAACTTTGGCAGTTCTTATAATAATATAATGTTGACAGTTCTTAGCACTATCAAAATTAAAGCCAGTGTTGTCAAAATAAAAGTCCTGCTTCTGACAGCTATCACCCAAACAAAAAACTTAATGCCCGATGCTGATAATTACAAAAAAACAAAAAACTGATAATAGTGATTAATCTTGTTAATTTTATCATTTATTAAGAAATGAAAATCAATCTGTTAATGTCATTCAGTGGACCTGAGCTAATGTGACCTAACAATGAACAGTTGTAGTTTTATGAACTAACATTAATAAAGACTAATAAATACTGTAACAAATGTATTGTTCGTTTACATGTAGTTAATGCATGAATTATTTGTTAACTGAAGAGATCTTACCAACAAAAAAATAGGAACAAAAATAAATAATTAAATAGTGGAAAACAATCTGCCATTTCAATGTTTTTACAAGTAACATTTTTGGACGCTCTGGCTTTAATGTGAGACACGAAACGATTGAGAAGAGGAGAGGGGAACCCTAAAGCAGGCAAAATATCTGATCCATTTAACTCTGAAAAATACAAATAATTAGCTATTTTTGGGGAAAAAAGACCAATCCTTTTAAGATTTTAAGCACCTACCATCACCGCAGCAATGTCTTCAGGATTGTCGCCATCCAGGTCGAATTTGAAGGTGACCATCTTATCATTATGAGTCTGTAGCTGACACTCGACCACCCGGTCCACTTTATCAGACACCTGTGACCAACAACACACAAAAATTCTGTGTCTGAGCTGATGTGTTTGACTGTGTGTTTGTTGTTTACGTCTCTGGCCCTTTGAACACTAATCAAAGCAAGCCAAAAGGGCTCTTCAAGAAACAAACGAGTGAGGACAAACCGTACCAGCGCAGAGAATGATCACACACGGACAACTGCTAAACATCTTGAGTTCACATGCGATATCATTCCATGCCATTGCCATTTGTTTTCAGAAGTGGAGTGAAACGGACCGGTGGGTGGTTAAGCATAGTGCTCGACCGATATATCGGCAAGTCAAGTCACTTTTTTTCCTATAGCGCTTTATAAAATACATCGTTTCAAAACAAACCAGTGATGCAAACTTCTTCAATTATGAGAAAAATCCAAATTCTCCTGTAAAGACAATAGTAATTACAGCTCAAATCACAGTGTTAATTCAGTTCAGTTCAATAACTGTGTAACAAATTCAATTCAGCTATACGCAGCTCTACAGAATGCAATAGTGTCATTATTCAGTTTTATTTGGTTCAGGTTTTGCTCTCAAGGCCGATATATTGGCTGATAATTGGCATTTTTTTTATATTATCGGCATCAGGTTTTTTCTTTTGGCCCTAACCCTAACTATATAATAAATTAGTATCATTTTTATAATAAGAATGTTATTAACTAGTGCTGTCAAATGATTAAGCGCGATTAATCGCATCCAAAATAAAAGTTTTTGTTTACATAATATATGTGTGTGTACTATGTATATTTATTATGTATATATAAATTCACACACATGTATGAAATTTTAAAGAAAAATGTTATGTTTATATATTAAATATATTTATATATAATATAAAATATAAGAATATACATATATAAATGTATATACATATAAATATTTTCAAAACATATACTGTATGTGTGTGTATTTATATATACATAATAAATATACACAGTACACACACATATATTATGTAAACAAAAACATTTATTTTGGATGCGATTAATCGTGATTAATCATTTGACAGCACTATTATTAACTATTAATTACTTTTTCGTCAAGTTTAAACCATTTTTTTGACATGATTGCTTTTCAAATTACTTTAGTAAATAATATCATGTCAAATGATTATGAATAGCATTAAAGCATTTACAATATTTAAAATGAAACAGTATGAAATAATATACAGTATCTCAGCTTTATATCGGTCATCTGTCTCGCTGCTGTCTAAGATTATCGGTATCAGCATCAGACATTAAACAGCCCATATCGGTCAAACACCAGTTCGTTTGATGAATACATGACCGGATGAAATGTTAGGGTTATTAAAAATAATGATCCTCACCCCTGTAATGCGCAGACGGGAGCGTGTTCTCCTCCTGAACAGCTTCCCTGCGGTCCGTCTGCTGGCAAACTTACTCCCTCTGTCTGACAGACCCTCGTAGCCGTCGCTCAAGCCTGACGTCACATCGGAAGCATAGCTGTGAAGACAGACATCATCAGGAGAAACACATGACAAAACACGGACAAAAGGATAGAATATGCACTCGTGACATTCCAAACTACAGGAAAATATCTGTGTGTACATGCATGACACATGCAAACTAACATACTACACACCAAGTCTGTTCACATCAAGTTTGTTATGCTAACCGTCAAATCAACTTAACTACTACATTGCACAACCTAGTAAACTAATAAAAGTACAAATGTGAACATCATGTTAAGTAAACGGGTGTTTGGAAGACCTGCAGTTAAACAGAGCCCATAAAAACGGTTCACTAAGCACAAACCACTGAGGAATTTCCCTCTCTCATCATCCCAACACCCTTATTTGTTTAATATTCGGTTTTTGGGGGAACACGGTGCATTTAATGAACGCTGTGTTCCTGCTTATTAGCTTTTACAAGTCTGAAGTAGCTCAACAAACTTTGTGTATGTCCTTCTTTTAGTTGTTGGCCTTTAACCCCACAGCTCTCCATCCTCAGTAACATCCAGAACCCTCGTGAGAAACAAGTTCAGCTTCAAATCTTACAAGTATATCTAAAAAAAATTCATTTTAAGGTGTCCTTGTTACACGTCACATTTACTTACCATTATAATAACAATAAATTATGCATAATTACATGCAAGCAGCCCCAAGCCAAACCCTAACCATATAGTAAGTACATGTAGTTAATTAATATTCTAAATTACACCGTAACAAGGACACCTTAAATAAAGGTTAAATAAATTAAAATGAAGTGTAATAATAAAAAAAACATACTTGAAGATAATACATAATTGAAATAAAAGGCCACTTAAGTGTCCTTAAAGAGTTACTTTCAAAGATTCACTTTTTCTTAAAACACTTTTAAATAGCGCACATTGTAATAATGTTAAGTTTTTCTTTTAAATCATTATGCTTTAATGGTTTGTCATGCTTTAATAGTACATACTAATGCACATGTAAGTACTTGATTGTGATTTTTAAACTGTAGGAGTTTAATATGATATTACATTTAAAGTAAATATATTTTAAATCTACTGAATGTGCAATTACAAATATATTTAAATACAAAATTACATTAAAGCAAATAAGTGTTCAAAATCATTACATTCAGCTTGCTCTTAAAGTATAATATTTCAGTAATAAGTGCTCTTTTTAAAAGTGCACTAAAGCGTACTTCTTTTTACACTGCTGGAGAGCCAGATGTATTTTGAACTGCACTGTTTTCTGCAAATCTAATATAACGCTAAAGAGAAAATCCAGAGCGATGCAGTATTTGGGTTGGCTTTATCTTCGCTGAAGTTGCACACACAGTTTGAGGCCGTGTTTGACTTCGGTCCATTCTGAGCTTGTTTCTGTGAGCTAATTGTGTCTCCCAGGTCTTTTACCAACACAAGCCTCTGTTTTATCCAAACACTGGGCTTCCTACGAGGCCCACAAACGCTTATAGCCAGCCTACCGCTTGGCAGACTCGGGCTCTCTTTCAAACACCTCTGCCTGCTGAGGAACGTGAAGTTACGAGTGGAAAACTATGCCGTAATGGCAGGCATTTGCTAGGGACGGCGTCCAAGAGCCCTGTGGTGTGTAAACAGCATCCTATAGGACATGTGCTCTGTTACGAAAGACGAGAGGACGGGATGAAAACACAAGCCCTACTGAGACAACAGCACATCTGGCTCTAAAGCCAAACTCAAACCATGCACAGATGAGATGAGAGAAGAGCCGAGGATCAAGAAAGCAGGTCTTTACCTGTCCACAGGTGAAGAGAAAGGGCTGAGCGGTCCTCTCTCGCTCTTAGTAGACACAGCAATGCTCTGAGGGAAGGTTAAGGAACAACAGTAATTAACTACAAACATCAAAGGCACACGTTCACAGTAAACTGCATAAATTATCTTCTCCTGAGTTTAAATCGTGATCAAGCGAGGCCAATTCTGCAACTGGGTCAATGACGTATAAGGATTTTCGACAAGCAAACTTGAGATTTTTCAAATACAAAAAATAAGATCTATTGCAATTGTTTAAACATTAAGAATGTTGTGTGCACATAAATCTATATTAAAATTTTAAATTAAGTGATTTTAGTGTTTTTTTTAGTGTCATCTAGGTGATCTGGCCATAGCTTTAAAAAATGTCAGGTGGTGCGACCGTGATTTATCTTAAAATTAATTAATTTCCTTAACATGCATAACATTTTAGTTCTCAGTAATTAAAGTGTTTAGAAACATAGTATTTATAGTTTTTTGTAAACATAGTATTTAGTATCTCATATTTTTATAGTATACTCACATATACTATACAGTATATAATAATACAGTATATCTCATATTTTTGTTCTAAAAATTATACAATTAAAATAAATATAAACAATAAATCATTTTTTACAAAAACTCAAATACTTTGTTTCTAAACACTTTAATTATTGAGAAATTTTTTAAAAATGTCATGCATGTTAAGGAAATGAATTAATTTTAAGATAAATCACGGTCGCACCACTTGACATTTTTTTATTCATCTAGATGAAAAAACACTAAAATCACTTAATTTAAAATTCTAATATGAATTTATGTGCACACAACATTCTTAATGTTTGAACAATTGCAATAGATATTATTATTTTTGTATTTTTCGAAAATCCTTATACGTCATTGACCCAATTATAAACTCACTGAGGGGAAACGGAGAGCTGGGATTGGTGGAGCGGTGGTGGGCGGGGCCTCTGTGGGCGTGGCCTGTTGGGGGATGAGGACTGGAGAGCAGCTGACGGTGTCATTCGAAGCTTTGGGAGCATCCTGTAAACCAGAGGGACTGAGATATCCGTCCGTCTCACAGTCCGCTGGAGAAACACAGAGACAAACAGTTCATAGATATCCCCGCGGATCCGGTTTGTCCTTGCATTCTTTCATTAAAAACTCTCTTTTCACCATCCAATCAATCCCCAGTGCATCAGATCAAGAGCTACTTTATGTCTGCGTCATTCAGTATCCTGTTTCACTCAGATTGTTACAGAAGTTAAATCTCTTCTTGCTGTCTTTAAGTGTTCATAAATAGCACGGATGCCTCACATATCAGCTGAGTTGGATCAAAGCACACGGATCACAGCAGGATGGATCTGGGTTAAAAGCTTAAAGCAGATGCTGTGTTCACGCTTATGTTCAGAAGAAGGATTCTCACTTCCTTGAAAACTACACGGAAAAACCTCACAACTCACGGCAGAGTTATTTTAGCATTGTTTCATTATTTTAGTACATCAAGTTAAATTAAAAGATAATTAAATTTAGTTCTAAAAATGTTTTTTGTCTAGATTTTTTTGTCTAGAATATGTCTAGAGTTTTTTATTAATTTTATTTCAGTTTTAGTTTATTTTAGTACATCAAGTTAAACTAAACAAAAATGAGAAATCTTAAATTTAGTTTTAGTAATTTTGTTGTGCTTTTGTCATTTCTATTAGCTTTTAATGTCTTTATAGTATTTTTATTAATTTTATTTTGGTTTTAGTTTGTTACTTTAGTACATCAAGTTAAACTAAATGAAAATAAGAAATGAGAAACATTAGTAATTATTTTAACATTTGTCAAAGTTTTAACTAAAATTAAAATGAAAACAGAAAATATAAAAATAAAAACATTCAAATGTTAATAATATTAATTCAATGATACCAAAATAACATCGCAGTTATGTCTCTAGTTGACATAAAAAGTTTTTATTTTATATAATTTTATTTCAGTAAATTTTACAGTATTAGTTTTAACTATAATAACCTTGACTCACTGTTAACCTGCCAACAGAGAGAAGATATTCTCATAATGCAGGAATATAACAGTTTCTGCTTCATATCACAGTGTGCTTCTTCTTCTGCAGTTTCTGCGCGACCGTAACCCTGATAAGCACACACTGGCTATTAAAAAGAGTTTATTTGTGGACGTGGGTTGACTGTGCCGTGCTGTTTCCAGGTCAAGGAGGGCTGCTGCCATGAAAGAAACATTGAGGAAAATGTAGGGCACTGCACAATGTAGTTTATGTGTGGACATCTTGACCCCGTGCAGCTGAAATAGTGCTTTACAGGGGTGTAACGATATCAAAATCTCACCATACGATAATATCACGATATCATATTTATTGCGATATTTAAAAAAGATAAATGAAGAATTGATTTTAAAGTTAAATTTTATATCTAATGCACTTCAAATTGAAAAATTCAAAATTAAGAGCTCCAACCCATGTAACTAAGAAACTTAAGTCAGCAAAAAGTCTGTGAATTGACTTGTAGCTGAACTTTAAAGGAGACTCAACCCTCTTTTTATTAGTGATATACTGTCTCAGTCTAATGTACAATCACACTGCTGTTTTAGGAAGCCAAGCAAATTAGAATATAATAACAACAATGACAACAGTAGCCATATATTGTAAAACAACTGCACTGTACAATAAATGAAAATGAATATTTCATAGGTATATTATTTTTGCTTTACACTACAGTAGGGAAATTACAATACCTAATTTCTACACTTAACAGAGATATTTTGAATTTGGACTGCATTTAAACCGCTCGCTGTCAGTAATTCATACTGCACTTTAAGCTTTTATTTTGACAGAAACAGCAGTAGAGCTTTTATTTTGAAGGAAAACTCCAGCTTCAGTGAAAACAGGCTTAAAAAACGCGTCTTGCTGCAAATCTAGTGAAACGCTGTAATCATATGCCGCAAAATAAAGCATAACTGGTGGCTGTTGTGTTCCCAAACGCGTGCTAAACTCACAGAACGTGAAATAAAGGAGTTGACTGCATTCATTCGGTGTGAACGGAGCCGTTCTGAGACACGGAAAACACCGGATCACCAGCTGATCGCCTGAACCAAGTTCAGCTTCGCTTTGAAACACAGTGAAAACAGACTTGATGAAGGGATTAAGCATATTGAGCTTTCGGTTTGAGTTCACTGTGCCAAAGCTTAACGGCCAAAAACACAACTTTAAAGACATTTTCATTTAAATTTAAAGTCATGTGATCACGATGATATCGAGACCGTTTTGCTATCGCAATATCACGATATTGATAATAGTGCTTTACCAAAATGGACTTTTCAAAGGCCGATAATGAAGTAATAATGTATCGCCTGACTAATGTATCGCTGCTCAGTAACAGTGTTACTGTAATCTAGCGCTGTCAAACGATTAAAGTTTTTAAAATAAAAGTTTTTGCGTACATAATATATGTGTGTGTACTGTGTATATTTATTATGTATATATAAATACACACACACATGCAGTATATATTTAAGAAAAAATATGTTATGTTTATATATTAAATATATTTATATATAAATTTAATTATATGAATATAAATATATACACGTAAATATTTTCAAAATATATACTGTATGTGTGTCTTTATATATATATACATAATACATATACACAGCACACACACATATATTACATAACAAAAACGTTTATTTTGGATGTGATTATTAATGGTTACTGTAATCACATAAACGTACAGGTTGCTGAGGAGCAGCTTGTGTGGTGGATGTGGAAGTGCTGGTCTGCCTCCGGTTCCTCCGGCTCCGGCGGGAAGCTGCCGTTAATCCCAGAATCCACCGAGCCGGTGACGGGAGACCACATGGGCTCTGGGCGTACCGGAGTGGGCGGGGTCTGCACAGGGAAAGGGGCGGGGCTTTCCGATCCTTGAACGCTGGATCTGGGCGACAGCAGCTCAGGCTCTTCCTCAAAAACTCCCTCCTTCTTCTTCTGCTGCTGCTCGTCTGCGATCCGCCGCTGTTTCTCTCGCTGGCGTTTGATGGCCGTCACGCGGTCTCGCATGGCCTTGGCCACCAGCTTGTAGTCGGCCTCGCATACGAACCCCAGGACCACCTGGAAAAGATCAGACTTTATTAGGAAGAGTAGAACTTTGTTAGTATGACGATATATGGTTTCAGTCGAATTCAAATCACACTTTTTATTCGCATTAAACATGGTGACTAGGAACTGTGCTCTCAAATATTAACACGATTCCATAAAACCTACTGCAGTGAATGGGTGCCGTCAGAATGAGAGCTGATAAAAACATCACAATAATCCACACCACTCCAGTCCATCAGTTAACATCTGGAGAAGACAAAAGCTGAAACTAATCCAGCATTAAGACGTTTTTAACTCAAATATGAGTCCATAATCCATAATAACTCTTCCTCCAGTGAAAAAGTGTTCTGGTGTGAATCAGGAGAGAAATCTGCACAGATCAAGCAGTGTTTAAAACAGTCCAAAACAGCTCTAAACAAATATGTGGCTGGATTTTGATGTGAGAGACAACAGCAGATGCACTTTTTCACTGGAGGAAGCGTTATTATGGATTACGGACTCATATTTGAGTTAAAAACATCTTAATGCTGGATTAGTTTCAGCTTTTGTCTTCTCCAGATGTTAACTGATGGACTGGAGTGGTGTGGATTATTGTGATGTTTTTATCAGCTCTCATTCTGACGGCACCCATTCACTGCAGAGCATCCATTGCTGAGACACATTTCTACAAACCTGATGAAGAAACAAACTCATCCTGATCTTGGATGATCCTGAGGCTGAGCACATGTTTAATTCTGAGTGAACTCTTCCTTTAATATAGCATGCAAGGCTTGTTATTGATGCCAACAAATTCTGCATTCTTTGTCAATCTAAGTCTAAATTTTTCTCGGCATGAAGGTTATGAAAGCGATTAAGACTCTGGCACAGTGTTCTTTCACTGAAACAATGCAGGCCAGTGTTGTCTTGAAGACTCTATCAGCTAATCAAATTACGTGATAACCCTCCGTCGATGTGACTCGATGATGAATCTGTCCTTGATGAAAAGCAGACACGATGAGAGATATAAGAAGAATTGTGAAGGTCGGGTCTTCAGGCTGGACAAGAGAAAGGCTCCAGTTTCACAACACGCTCCTGAAGCCGTTCTCTCTTCCCCGCTCTCACATTTCCACCCGATGATTAAAACGTTCTGCCCTTGAAAGCGTTGTGTAACGCACAGCAGGGTCAGATGGCCAGGAGGGAGCCAGCAGATACACACTCAGGTGTGTTTGAGAAGGTCAGGAGCTCAGTTCTGTCCTGCTTTACTGACAGAGTCATCTACAGAGTGACCGCTGCAACTGACCAGCACTGAGAAGCTCACGGAGCAACGCTCGGAAACTCAGAGGAAAAACAAAGAAAATCAAGGCTAAAAAATATTCCTGCGTTACATTTCAGCCCACAATTATGTAGCAATAATAATAATAATAAAAGATATTTTGCTTAAGGCAAAAGACTAAGGGCAAAACCGTGGGGTTTTTTTAGGCACTGGTCTATTTTGAGATTTTGGGCTATTTTGCTTCCATAACATGGTCTTGTTTCAGACTAGCGGAAAGAAAACATCCGAATCACACATTTAAGTGTTTATTTTATCTATCTGTATCTGTAGATTTGAATTAAAATACATTTTTAAAGGCTTTTTTCTTAAGATTAGTTTTTTCTCCAGCACACAGATGTATGTTTATATATATATATAAATAGATTTTATTCTGGCTGTTGACAGTATTTACTAGTGTGATAAAAAAAAGAAATCTAAAATCCCTTTTTTTTTAAACCTTTAACTCTAATATGTCAACAAAATGAAACTTCTGTAAATGTTTGCAAATCAGTGCCAAAAAACAGATCTAAATAATTGCAAAAACTTGAAAACTGTTATTAAATGTAATCCATTTCTTTCATTTTATTACTAACTTTTCATTTGATCTTTTTAATGCAACTTTTACTTAATTTAGCAATAATTTACATGATAATGTTTTAATGTATTATTGCTACTATATGTATTTTAAAAAACACACATATTTTGTCATGTGTTTGTTACGTTTTGCCCTTTTTTGGTCATGTTTCCTGTTCCCTGATTAGATTATTCTGTTCCATCTGTGTTTATTAATTATCTCATTAATTCCGTTAGATTTCCGTTCCTTTATAAGTCCTGAGTTGTCCCCTGGTGGATTGTCTGCTGTTAAATGTTGATGGTTGGATTCTGAAGAACTCCCGTCTCCTCGCTCCTTCGTTCCCCGCAAACCCTGACACATTTAAGATGAACTAGTTCCAACAGTTTTTGCTGGTTTTTCTGCTGAGAGCCGTTAAAGTTTATAGCAGATTTTGGTCTTAACACTATTTTTGAACATTGAATTTATGAAGCTTTTGACATTGCTTTCATGACAGTAAAGCACATTTCTCAATCTTATTATAATTCTTAAAAAATACATTAAATATCGTATAACAGTAGTGAGAAATGACATTAGAATTAGGGAATTTGCTAAAACTCAAATATCACTGTGAATATTCTGAATGAAAGCGTCTGGGAACACATTCCGCTCATGAGAATCACTGTCATAAAAACTGCCTTTCTTCATCATTAGTTTATGATGTAATCTGGATGTGTTTATGTAATATTTGTAAGTGTTGTGGTAACCCGTACAGTAAACACCTGTTAAATACAGGTAGGTTACTAAGATACAGATTATTTGTTTAATAGTTGTGTGTGATTGAATATCAGTGCTTGAGGATCTCAACCCACACATCTGCGCTCCTCTGTGAAAGCTTTGTTGATGCCTGAGGGGGATATGTGCTCCAGCGTTTAACGTGACAGTAAAGCAGAAACAGAGGCTCACCATCTCCTGCGCCACCTCCTCCGGCACGTCTTTGTAGAGCTCGAACAGGAACTCGATGGCGTTGTTGTCCTTGTACTTCCCGTGGAGCTTCTTGGTGCCGTCCATGCGAAGCCAGAGCTTCAGGCTGGATTTGACCGTGTCGTCCTCCTCGGCCAGCTCCACGTAAACGCCGTTGTGCTCCTGGAAGAAGGTGTGCTCCAGCAGGTCCTGGATGGTGTATCTGGACAGAAAGAGATCAGATATCAACACACACAAACTCAATCTATGAAATAAATCCCAATCTATAGGTGGCTTAAAGCTGCTTTATATGTGAAAAGTAGGTTAAAAACAGATAGGTAACTCTTTAGATAAAAATAGATAAAATTTTAACAATTTTCAAAAATCATGTTTTTTTCATTATGCATTCCAATTAATCTCAACCAAGCTGCAGCTGGGTTATTTTGATTAGGTTAAAAAATAACTAAAAAACACAGCTAACTAACACAATAAAAACATGACAACATAAAAAACATGATTTTACATAAACATGAGTTATCTGTTTTTGCAAATAAACTCTTCATATATATATATATATATATATATATAAATAATGTATATTATTAAAACTATTTAAGTTTTATGCTTCACTATTCATATGAATGTGAATGCAAAGGGTTTTCTGTTTTGCTTCAAGTTGACTTATACATAGTTAACTATTACAATTCCTAATAATATTTAGAACTAGTTTTATATTGAAATTTTAATTTTAATGTTTTTTTGTTAGATTTTATAGCACTACTTATTTAGGTTTAGCTTTTTCAGTTTTAGTTTTAGTTCAGTTTTAGTTATTTACAGTAAATAATTTTAGTGCTTCAAATCAAAACTTATTTTAGTTCATTTTTGTTTAATTTGTCATTCCAGACATACTGGATGATGATCAGATCAGATCTCAATCATCTCACTGGATTATTACAATTAATGGCTAAATCAATGTTTGGAAAGATATTTCCTGCTGACACACTACAGCAAAAGATACAAATAACTGACTTAAAGCCATTTTAAGCTGCTGGAAACACCAGTGTTCTAATACTTTTGGCCACCGCTGTAATTATCATCACATAGCTAGCTCAATACAAAATAAATATATAATTTTCAAAGACAAAGCCACATGTTTGGCCAAGTTGCAGAAAGTGGACTAGATTTAACATTGTGGATGTGCATTTATGATGTATTTTTAATTAAAAACAGAAGCTCTGTAGCATAACATCATATTTTGTTACTGATATTTGTTACTGCTTGTGCAGCAGATCACTTCAAAGAACATTTTCAAAGAGGAAAATCAATAAAGTACCTTTCATCTTTGTTCATGTGGATACAGCCTTCAATGATTTCCTTTAACTCTGGGACTTTCACTTTGTAGAAACTGTCGGGCTTTATACCCTGAAAACAGCAGAAATGGACACAAATGCCAGAGTCTGAGAAGAACATCAGTCAAAGAAGATTAATGCCTTTCATCAACCCAATGTTCAGATGGAAATGAGATGATTCCCTCACAGATAATCTAATCACAGTCAGTTACAGGAGAGTTCCTAGGTTTCTAAGCGTATTCCTTCACTGCAGGCTTACAGAATATGCAGTGATGATTTATTATGACGCTGTCCTTCAGTAAACTACGCGAGCTTGCTTCCATCACAGGAGGAAAAATATAACAGGTTGTTGCTATTGCTATAATTGCACAATTCTGACGTTTTTTATTGTAATTCCTGGTTTATACCTCACAATTCAGCCTTATTTTTGCAATTATGAGAAAAAACTTGAGATATGAATTGAGAATTATAAGATTTGACCTCAAAATTTCTCAAAATTCTGAATTTATATCTCCTTGCAACTGTTAATTTATTTCACTATTTTGACACTATTTTTGCTGTTTCTGAGAAAAAAATCCAAATTGCAAAAAAAAAAAAATCTGAATTGTGAGACAAAAAGTCTCTGTAGCGCTTTTTAACTTTCAGTACTATAAGACTATTGTGAATGATTAATAATAGCATCTGTATGAATCTCTATTAGCTTAAGCTGTTCTTATTACCTAGAACTAGTGCTGTCTAATGATTAACCGCAATTAATCACATCCAAAATAAAAGTTTTGTTTACATAATATATGTGTGTGCTGTGTAGATTTATGTATATATAAATACACACACATACAGTATATATTTAGAAAATATATATAAAATATATAATATATAAATATATTTTAAATATAAACATAAAATATTGTTCTTAAATATATACATGCATGTGTGTGTATTTATATACACATAATAAATATACACTGCACACACATATATTATGTAAACAAAAACTTTTTAAGTTTTAATCACAATTAATCGTTTGACAGCACTACCTAGAACCCACTTAAAGAGTTAATGAAGCACTGTAATATTATTAATTGTAAAACACACTTGCATGTGCTTGGTTTAATGTTGATCTAGTGAGTTTGTCACAGTTTCTCATCTGACTACACACAAGTCTTCAGTACTGTGAGGTTAAGCTGTGATTTCAGAGAATTACAGGTATATTTGTGGAGTGTTGAGTTAAACTTGCGCTCCTTGGCTCCGTCATTAACACCCAGAGCAGGCCTATAAACCCAAACCACCGGCGTCATCCACATAAACTGCGTGTCGACTCTAGCTGTTCGTTTAAAAACACCATAAACGTGTTTTCTGACATGCACAATCAAAACCGCAGAAGTTTATTGTAATTGGTGTTGTACAACATCTCTCAATCCACTGCAACGCTGCTGCTGAGGGTAAAAATACTTTAATAAGTTTGCTAGGAACAGATGTACTCTTTCATGTATAAAGAACCAGTTTAAAATAGGTTTTTATTGATTGATTGGTTTACACTGGGGAGATCTGTCTGCTGTAAACACATGTTGATGTGATTTAGAGGTAAAGTTTCCAAATGCAATAAAGCACAGATAAGTGAACATACTGTATTCCTCACAAGTTACATAATCAGAGGTGACCTCTCTGAGAGCGTGTGACCTGTAGGGCCTTTCTCAAGCGAGACGAGCCCTGGGCTTTATAAAACAGGGTCCAGACGGGGGGGATCTCAAACTCTGCCGCAAGCTCTAATCAGACCCAACACAAGAGTCTTGAAGCTCTGCTCAAAGACAAACGAGAGGAAATGAGGACATGCAGGAGAAGAATGAAGGAAGGGGTTTATGGCATGTTTCATGATGAGTCTGTGAGAGAGAGTCAATCAGGACATATGGACATGTGCACAACAACTGCAGCAATCACACAGATTTGGTTTTTGAAAGTCTCTTCTGCTCACCAAGGCTGCATTTATTTGATCAAAAATACAGTAAAAATTGTGAAATATTATTAGAATGTAAAACAGCTGTTTTCTATGTGAATATCTGTTAAACTGTAATTTATTTCTGTGATCTGCAGCTGTATTTTCAGCATCATTACTCCAGTCTTCAGTGTCACATGATCTTCAGAAATCATTCTAATATGCTGATTTGCTGCTCAAGAAACATTTCTGATTATTATCAATGTTGAAAACAGTTGTGCTGCACAATATTTTTATGGAAACCTTTATTTTTCAGGATTCACAGATGAATAGAAAGTTCAAAATAACATTTGTATGATTATATATATATTTTTTTTCTTTTTTTTTTTGCAGTATTATTTTAGCATTTTGAGATTTTTTAGTTAGTTTTTGTTTTTATATTACCCATTTTCATTTTAATTCATCTTTTTTATTATTAAAAATGTCTATTATTTTTTAAAAATGTTTGTTATTTTAGTACTAAATGAAAATAATGAAATGAAAATAAAAGTTTCCAAAGCAACTAGCTAAAATAAAATATATTTTTAAAATATTTTCTCTTAGTTAACGTTTATTTATTAAATGATTTTAGTTTTCAGACATGTAATTATTTAAATGCACTCTCACTGTTGATCAATTTAATGCTTCCGTGCTGAACAAAACCATTAAAAAATTGTACAGAACCCAAAATTGTGAAACCCCCGAGTCATTAAATTCTAGAGTTATTAATCACAGTGATATCAATACTCACGCTGGTGACTTTGCGGTAGATCTGCGCGGCGTTTTGGCACTCGGAGTACGGGTATTCTGACGTGGTCATCTCCAAGATACACATCCCGAACGCATAGACATCCACCGCCTCGTCGTACTTCTCCTCATACATCTCTGGAGCCATGAACTCCGGCGTTCCTGTCAAACACGCCTCAGACGTCACCAACAAGACTTACCACAATACACTGCGGTTCTGGACATGCCATACTAGGAAAACATGGTTGGACCACAAAACCAGTCATAAGGGTCAATTTTTCTGAAATTGAGATTTATACATCATCTTCATTGATGTATGGTTTGTTATGATAGGACAATATTTGGCTGAGATACAACTATTTGAAAATCTGGAATCTGAGGGTGCAAAAAAATCTAAATATTGAGAAAATCACCTTTAAAGTTGTTCAAATGAAGTTCTTAGCAATGCATATTACTAATCAAAAATGAAGTTTTGATATATTTATGGTAGGAAATGTACAAAATATCTTCATGGAACATGATCTTAATATCCTAATGATTTTTGGTATAAAAGAAAAATGGATAATTTTGACCCATACAATGTATTGTTGTCTATTGCTACAAATATACTCCAGCGACTTAAGACTGCTTTTGTGCTCCAGGGTCACATATATATTTTATGTCAGGACAGGGAAAGGACCTCAAGCTGTAAGTGTCCTAGTGGCTCTGAATGTGAAATGTAATGTTTAACTTGAATGTTGAAATGCAGTGAGGTTGAAGATCTTTCCAGAGAAAGCACAGCTCGAGCGTCTCACCGATCACGCTCTTGGCGAAGCTGGCCCTCTTGAGCGTGGCCAGGCCCAGGTCCCCGATCTTCACGCTCCCTGTGGGGCCCGTGATGAAGATGTTGTCACACTTCAGGTCCCGGTGGATGATGGGGGGGGCCCGAGTGTGCAGAAAGTGAAGTCCTTTGAGGATCTGACGACTCCACCTCTGCAGGAGCTTCGGCTTCATCTCCTTAAAACGCTTCAGATACCTGAGGAATTATGGGAAATACACTACCTGTCAAACGTTTCTGAACAGTAAGATTGTCAATGTTTTTAAAAGACAAATAAAATAAAAAAATAAAATAAATGCAGGCTTGGTGAGCAGAAGAGACTTCTTTAAAAAACATGAAAAATATAAATGTTCAGAAACTTTTGTTTGTGTATATCAGTGTTTAAATTCATTTCCACCAATAAAGATGAATTAAAGGCACAGTCCAGCCAAAAATGAAAATTCAGTCATCATTTACTCACCTTCATATCAATACAAATTTGTATGACTTTCTGTCTTCTGTGAAATGTAAAAAGATATTCTTCAGAAAATCTTCACTGGTTCCACAGAGAAAAGAATGGGACATTCTAAAACGCTTAACGTGGCTTAATGCATTAAAACTGTGTTTTTAAATGATCAAACTCAACAAACACATTATTAATAAAGCATACTATGTACAGACAAGCGAATAAGAACACAAAGCATTTAATTACACATGAAGCATTTTCCTCCCATCGAAAACTGTATTAAGGAAAACACTTAACGCAGCTTAATGATTTATTAATGATGTTTATTGAATTTGGTATATTTAAAAACACTGTTTTAATGCATTAAGCCACATTAAGCTTTTTCCTTATAACAGTTTTCTATAGGAGGAAAAGCTACATGCATAATTAAACATGTTGCATTCGTATTATGGGCTCATATCTGCTTGTCTGTACATTGCAGGATTTATTAATAATGTTCATTGAATTTAGTATTTTTAGAAACACTGTTTTAATGCATTAAGCCATGTTAAAGGGGTTATATGCCGTTGCTAAAAAGAACATTATTTTGTGTATTTGGTGTAATGCAATGTGTTTATATGGTTTAAGGTTCAAAAAACACATTATTTTCCACATACTGTACATTATTGTTGCTCCTCTAAGCCCCGCCTTTCTGAAACGCGTCGATTTTTACAAAGCTCATCGTTCTGAGAAGCGAGGCGTGCTCTGATTGGCCAGCTATCCAGTGCGTTGTGATTGGCTGAACACCTCAAGCGTGAGACAGAAATGTTACGCCCCTCACTGTATTGTGATGGCGTTTCACGGCGCGACCACACAAAAACAATAAAACCCATTACAAACCAGGCATTTGTTGCATCCAGTGGGGACATAATTACTGATTATAATGACTTATACTGTCTTTTTACTGTAAACATTACCATGTCTGCATTTGTGATCGGAGAAACACAAACAACAAGCACTACTCTACACTGCTCAAAACTCACGTCTGAATCGTCAGTAGCACAAACATACTTACAGGCTGTGAGTCAGAAGCGCCAGACTGTCCTTGCAAAGTTGGAATTGTCCCTCTTTATAGAAACAGTCTTTGTGTGAGCCAGCATTGTAGCTTCCAAGTTCAGGAAATAGTCCTCCGTAAAATGTGCTGCACACACTCCAATATTTGCGTTGTACTGTTCTGGAACAGTGTTGTAAACACAACTTAACCACTGATTTCTAGTTGTGTCCTCTTTTGGAAGCGCAAACAAAGTACTTTCTCTTTCACAATGAAACAGTGTCTCCAGGACATGGTGCCAGAATAATAGTTCCCCCTCTTTCACTGCGTGTACGTTTGGGCGGTGTTATGAAAATCTCCCCACATCGTGACGTAGAGATGTGGGGGCGTGTTTGACCGAGTCGTTTTAGGAGTGTGTGGCAGAGTCTTAACTTTGATAAAGAATATCTCTTTGGTTTTGAGACTTTAGTCTTTGTAACTTCAGGGATCTTATCTATGCACAATCAGCTTGTAACACTCCAAAGAGAAAGAAAACTTGAAATCGCATCATATGACCCCTTTAAAAGTGTTTTCCTTATAACGTCTATGGGAGGAAAATGCTTAACGCTTATTAAACACATTGCCTTCGCATTCTGGGCTCATCTGCTTGTCTGTACATAGTATGCTTTATTAATAATGTGTTTACTGAGTTTTAATGCACTGTTTTAATGCACTAAGCCACGTTAAGCGTTTTAGAATGCCCTGAAAGAAAGTCATACAGGTTTGGAAGGACATGAGAGTGAGTAAATGATAACTCAGGTGAGCTTCATGATCTATGAGGTTGTGCGAGGTTTGAGCTCACGTTTTGAGCGTGCCGGAGGTCATGAGCTCGGTGACCAGCAGGACACACTTGTGGCCCTTCACAGTGGACTTCCAGGAGTCGTTAGGCGCAGTCGTTGAGGTGTGGAGACCCTTGAGCATCTCCACCTCCTCGCTGAAGCGCTGACGCTCCACTTTGGTCAGTTTGCGCGTCTGAAGAGGAAAACATTAGAGAAGAAAGACTCAGATTCTGAAGTGAAGAGCTCTTAAACATAAACTAAACAACAAATAGACTTCAGGCGAGACGCTACAGGCAAAAACATTGCTTTTTGCATTTTGGGCTATTCTGCTTCCATAACAAAACAAAACATCCCAAATACACATTTAAGTGTTTGTTATTACACTTTATCTATTCGCATTAGTTACACTGAGCCTGGAATCATCAGCAGCGCTCGCACCAAACCTTACCGTTTTATTCCTGTTTACATTCTTACTGTTTTTACAGATGGGTTGTTCATAGCATTTGCATGATTTATAACTTGTTTTCTAGCTATTGTGTGTATTTTCTAATTTATGAAGCAATAATAATAGATGTCCAAATGTTGTGTGAGCCTGGAGCACAAAAGCAGTCTTAAGTCGCTGGGGTATATTTGTAGCAATAGCCAACAATACATTGTATGGGTCAAAATTATTGATTTTTTATCTTTTATGCCAAAAATCATTAGGATATTAAGTAAAGATCATGTTCCATGAAGATATTTTGTACATTTTCTACTGTAAATATATCAAAACTTCATTTTTGATTAGTAATATGCATTGCTAAGAACTTCATTTGAACAACTTTAAAGGTGATTTTCTCAATATTTAGATTTTTTTGCACCCTCAGATTCCAGATTTTCAAATAGTTGTATCTCAGACAAATATTGTCCTATCCTAACAAACCATACATCAATGGAAAGCTTATTTATTCAGCTTTCAGATGATACATAAATCTCAATTTCAATAAATTGACCCTTAAGACTGGTTTTGTGCTCCAGGGTCATATATGTAAACAAAATGGTCAAGAATATTGAACCTGGCTTTATCCAAGGTTCACATATCTGTTCTGGAAATGTATGCAAATGAATGCATATTTAATTAGTTAATGCCTCATTTGCATATTTAAACATAACATTTTAGAAAACAATGAATTGTCTTAATGTACTGTGATTAATCAGCTGGGGAAAGTATGCTGAGATCTGTCTCTTCACCTGTGTGTCTTGCCTTAAGTTTATGTTTTAAATGTGATAAATTGATATGACGTCCATCCGCCCTCAGCAAACATGATTCACTGCTTATTCTGGCAGATAACAGCCTGTAATTAGCACTCAAAAAACCATTAAAACAGATAAGAACCTGCAAGACGGTTGCAACCGCAAGAATTCCACCATTTACTGTACATGAAACACCCCCAGCTAATCATATTTTTCCACCATCTCATCATTACATCCCATTCTAAACATAGGTTTTTGAAAACCTTTGGCGACCGGACTACAGGCCAGCAATTACTTGGCAACAAGGCCATTTCTGTCCTCTGGTGGGAATGAAAGGCTTGATTTAGCAGCTCATGAATCCCACATTCAGTGAGTTCTGGGAAAACTGCTGTGTGTTTATGTCTCCAGCGAGCAGATGAAAACATACAGGACACTGCATTAATGCTTCTCTCAGCAGAAATCACAGTACACTCAAATGAGACAGATAGAGAAGAGAAAACACAAACATATGTCCAGTTCTTAAAAGTGTGCTCTTTGGATTCATCTTGATTCCATTTGGTTTTGAAAAAACTTTTACTCAACTTTTACTTCTACCATTTTCGACAAAACAGTACACTTAATAGCTCTTAAAATGCCCAGTGGTAATTATTTTTACATTTTTGGGTAACTAACCTTGCCTTGTCATAAAAAGTTGCACCACATGAGTTGATTTGACAGCAAAGTTAAAAAAATATATATATATTTATAATATTTTAACAAAATTATTTCATCTTTTTTTCTTTTTTTTAATAATTTTAATAATTAAGAACATCTTTTTTTTAATGACTCTTTTTTTTTTTGTCCTCATATCAGGATGGTTGCATCACCCTGACATTTTTTGCTTTTTGGCCCCCAAAAATATCAAAATATTTGAATTCAAAAATTTGAAAAAATTGAAAAAATTAACTTAACGTAATTAACATAACTATTATATAAGAGTATATCAGTCACTGTATGTCTGAACCAGACACACATTGTTTTATTTAAAAAAAAAAAACATTAATAAATAATACAAAAATAAGAGTTAAAATGAAGTAACATATTAAAAAAAAACAAACAAAAAAACAACCTTACTGTATTTCAGCTACTTTCTATGGAAAATTTTCTCATTTTCCATTTACATTAACTTAAAAAACTAAAACTAAAACAAAAAATGAATAAAAAATACGGATATTTTTGACAAAAACACAACAATATTACAAAACTTTAAAATAAGAAAATGAAAATGTAAACTTAAAATATAAAAAAATACATTAATATGAATAAAAACTATAATATTATCTCTCTGAAACTAAAATAACACTAGTGTAAAGTAAGTTTTTTTATATATAATTCTGAATAAAGTAAACCGTTGACATGCAGTAACAGACCTATGAATGAATGTGTGTAATGCATCATTTGATGAGAAATGTCTTCGCTCATATTGAGAACTCTTAATTGCAGACTTGAGCATAATTTGAGAGATTGTTGAGACCTGATTGAAACTCTAGAGGAGATCACACTTACACTTCTTCCCTGTGGGAGTCTTTAAGAAATGGATTAAAGAAGCAGCTTCACCCTCTTGGGAAAATGAATTATTGATTCGTGCTCAAACACGTTTCTCTCCCAACCCAACATAACTACAGCTTCCCTGAATAAGGCCCAAGGCTTTGTGACAGCAGTGACTGACAGCCATTGTTGGTCTTCTGCACACTTTGAGGCTCTCAGAGAACTCACTCACGCTATACATCAGTCCTCCTGAGTACAGTAAACACACATGATACATATATATAATCTCATTAGAGACTCCAAACATCAGCCAACACAGGACTGCCTTTCAGACTCAAGAATGTGTGCAATCAACACTGAGCTATATACCCCGCCTCATGTTAGTGATGCAACCGAGACCTTCTCATACACAGCCACGCTTTTAGCACGCTTAATGTCATTATCTCCTCAAATACACTCCGCAGGACTATATCTGTGCTGACGGAGGAGCAGGGGTCTATATGAAGCGCACAGACATGCATAGAGGTAACCAGAACCTCTTTCCAGGATCTAAATATCATAAAGACGCAATTGACTTTCCAGTGCTTTCTACAAGTCTCTCTCTCCACCCTGTGCAAGCAACACTAAAACAGCAGTTTTCCACAAAAATACTGCGTCTGACAAGCTGTGAGTTCAGCCACTGGTACACAAACAAGAGTAACTTACATTTTAGACACAATATTGCCAGTTACTTTCTCAGTTTTTGCTCAGATGATGAAAATAATTTCAAACAAAGCCAGAGGATAATCAACCATGGCGTGTCAGTAGTGGTGTTTTCACTCCTTCAGGTGATCAGTTGAGTGAATCATTCAATGACTCCGTCATAAAGGCAAACACCTGAATATGAATACTTCCCTAGTAGGCGAAAAATAGTATATGAAAAAATAGTATGGTGTGTGGAAAAACTACTCAGATTGTGTACTTTTATGGCAAGATTCTGAACATTTTTATACCATTTTCAACAGCAGATTAAATTGACTGGCACTAAAAATGTCATGTGGGAAGGTTTTTGTCAAAGTACTTTCTATAATATCATGAAATTTTTCTTTTGACAAGCTGTAAGTTCATGCATTGGTACATAATCAAGACGTTAAGATTGAGTAACTTACAATTTAGACAAAATATTGCCAGTTACTTTGTCAATTTTTGCTCCACTAAAAATTGGACATTCGTATTATATAGTTCATTATTTTTTTGAATCTGTGTTTTGAACAAATGGGTTTAGTGAATTATGCAATGACTCATTCATCACTTACGCCATCTACTGGTGTCAAAAAGAGTTACCGTAAAATGCCCATCACAGTTTATCATCATGACTTTTTAATAAACATAAATACTCAAAATGTGTCTTTATTGGTGTTTTTACTGTTTCTGCATTTTATATGTACACTATATATTACAGGCTGTGCGTTACAGTGATTATACCACGGTTAACAGGGGTGGTGTAACAGCCTCTTGTGGCTCATCGCTTGTTTGTAAAAGAGTTATTTATTCTATGTCTGAGTGATTTAGTTCAGGGGTAGAGTGGCAGTAAAGGGTTAAACTGAACATCCTGGGACCTGCGCTGTTAAAACACACTAGAAGTGCATGATTGAAACATGGTGGGCTTCACCGGGAGAATCCAGGAGGATTACAGCGGCTTGAGCTCAGGACAGCTGGAGGCACAGCGAGCTGTAATTACAAAAAGACACATAATAACCTCTACAGGCTTGACATGATGGAGCGAAGCAACCTAAAGGCTCGTCAGGAATCAGCCATGTGCTAGCACTTTTGTGCTTGACGTATGTGTGGGACAATAACAAGAGTATAGGCATATGGTACAGATATTGTGTTTTTGTCATTGGCACATTAAAGCATCATTATTGTGTGGAACTGTGAAGATTTCAAATACAGAAGCTGACTTTAGCTGCCACAGACTGAGACGTAACACACCTAAAACAGCATTTTACAATATGCAGTTCATCTAGTGTATAATAACCCACATAAATCCTAAGAAGTTTAAGTATGTTCCTATAAGTGCATTTCTTTAAAAAAGTTCTCAAATATTCTTTAAAAAAATGAAAAGCATGAGTGTTATCTGAAAAGGTGCATACAAGAGCAAATACAACGTTTAATTAATGACAATGAACATTTTTTCATAAATTTATCTCAAGTTTTGTCTCAAGAAAAATGGAAAGAGAAAATAGAACTTTCTTAATAAACCAAAAAATTCTTGTAGAAGTAGTTTTGGGAATACAAAATATTATTCAATTATATTAAAAATTTAGTTAGAAAATAAGAAGAAAATGGCAGATTGAGAAGATTTTTATTCTTAAGGGAACAGTTGAAATGGATCCTCAGCAGTGAATGGGTGCCGTCAGAATGAGTCAAAAACATCTTAATGCTGGATTAGTTTCAGCTTTTGTCTTCTCCAGATGTTAACTGATGGACTGGAGTGGTGTGGATTATTGTGATGTTTTTATCAGCTGTTTGGACTCTCATTCTGACGGCACCCATTCACTGCAGAGCATTCATTGCTGAGACACATTTCTCCAAATCTAATGAAGAAACAAACTCATCCCATTTTCATTTTTGAGTGAACTATTACTTTAAGAATTTTTGGCCTTCATTCAAATTGTGTGCATATAATGTTTTTATTTGTATATATTTTGTGCCATTTTTCAATTTTAATATTATTATATAAATAGTAACTATCAGTTGTGGTTTAGTGCTTAAATCCTGGGTGTATTTATTTGAGAGAGAGATGCTTACGTAAGGTTTTGGGCAGCATTTGATCATAAACTGCCTCATTGTGTTATTATATAGCTGAATGTTTAGAAGACTGAATGTAGAGAAACACATGTGTGTTTGATTATAGCACACCGCTGGGGGTCGAGAGCAGATTTAACTCCAGAACGCTGAACTCATGCCAAACCACATCCACTCCTTCCAGAGCCAGCGACAAATCCCACGTAACATTAGAAAAACTGTTAGTGAGACGGTATTCAAGGAAATTACTGTCATTTTTCAAACTTCAAATTCCAAAATCCCTTAGCAGAGCATAGTAAATCTGTTATTAGATGACGACGCAAAGGAAAGCATCGAAAACCAGACTTTGAGAGAGGTGAAACCACACAAATCTCAGTGACTGATTGAGTCCTTGACAGTGATATGGACATGCCAGACAATATAAAATAACATAAAATTAGCTGATATTAAACTCATGAGGTGAGCATGAGCAGTTAATGGAATAAACAGATCAGACATTAACACATGCATATTGCATCAGGTCTGTAAAGGACACCGTGCTCACTGTAGACAATGAACAGCTCTCTGTTGAGTCCTCTGACACACAAACCTCAAGTTACATAAATCATATTCTCATTATATAAGTTTAGAAATATTAAAACCTGAAGGGGACTTGGTTTTTAGCTAAATTACAACTTTGGTCAAAAAAGCACGGAAACATCAACAAATGTTCTTTGATCCCAGCAGGGAAGTAAACAGCACTGGATGAAGAAGAAGAAGAAAACCACGCAGGTTGGGAAAGAAAGCGATCGTAATGAAGAGGAATATAAACCAAGCAGCAATCCAACACTAAATCTGCATGAAGAACAGGCGCTCAGACACCAGGCTTCATTCTCCTGACAGTTTAAGCTGGAGCGAACATAATGATTGTTGAAAGGTTTTTACACAAGTCTAAATGCGGTTATGTAAATATTAAATTATAAACACTGCTGGAAATCAAGCAGCCATGAGTTGAGGTGTAATTTGCTCGGAGATGTTGCAAGAGTTTCATTACATCACTGTTTATAACAACAGAACCACTGTGAACTCCTAATAAAACACCTCAGCAAAATCAAGAGAACAGGTTTACACACACTATAAAAACAGATTGTTTTGACTCTTAGGTCAATGAGAAGTAAGACTGTCCAAAAAAAAAGATATACTTTGGTATATTGAAATTTTATCCCACTTTCAATGAGTTTAAATGTAATGTATCCGAGCAAAAATAATAAAATATTTTCCCTACACCTTGAATACATGTAAGTGTTATTATATATAGCTCCTTTTTTTAATAAATGTATTTTTTGTAGATAATACAGGAAGGCTATACGAGAAACTGAAGAACGATGTTCGTCTGGAGCCAACGCAAACTTTTACAGAAAGCTTCACTCCAGCTGCTAAACACTTTGAATTCTCATTGGCCGGCGGCGATTGCATAATAAGTAGGCGTGGCTCTGAAGCTCCGCCTTCTTTGACGAGGAAATCCTCTTGGAAATGACTTATTTCACAATTCTGAATTCTGAAGTCAGAATTACACAATATAAACTCAGAATTGTGTGATAAAAATGCAGAATAGTGAGATATAAACTCGTAATTGCAAAAAGAAAAAAGTCAGAATTGTGAGAAGTTGCATTTACCTTTTTTACTGTTATTCCATGAAAGAAGGAAAAAACAGAATTGCTAGATTTAAACTCAGAATTCAGAGGAAAAAGTCAGAATTGCAGCTGGGGATTGTGAGAAAGTCAGTGAGAATCCTGAGCTTATACTCCAAATTCTACATTTATATCTCGCAGTTCTGAAAAGAAAAGTCAGAACTGTGAGATATAATAACCTTTTTTTATTCCGTGGTGGAACCGGCTTCCATACACACGTCCATGACTAAAAACATGAACAAATGGAAGAGTCGAAATGAAAGCAACACTGACACATTTTTATATATATTTAGTACTATTTCTATTGTAAGCAGCTTTTATTCTTGTTCTATTGCTTTCTATTGTAAGCTGCACTTTATTGTATCAAGTGCATGAATATACCTGACATGACTTGAAATGCAGAGCTCACGCAAATATACAGATTACTCTTCTCATGATCTTCCAGCCAGAAATACACTCTAATCTGTTAAAAATCAACAGCTTTTTCCATGAGGTGCCATCAGACACTAAACTATGCAGCACAGCTTGAGGTCTGAAAGAAGACGCGGTTATAGGTTAAATATTTCCCAACTTCCACAAACTGTAAAACAATACACTTCTAGTCTGTATAAAAGTGAGCTTGATCTGTGATAATGAATAAGCTGTTGTGAGAGAGACGGGAGCTGTGCTTGTATTTGATTGTGTGATCACGTTATCTTTGTTCTGATATCAGCAATAACAGGCTGAGTCATGTTTGTGATTCCTCTCTAGATCAAGAGCCTCAGCTCATATTGATCTCTCTGTGTCCCTGCTGCTCTCGCTCACACACACACACACACACATACACACACACACACACACGCACACACACACTCTCTCTCTCTCTCTCACACACACGCACACACACACACGCACACACATACACACACACATACACACACTTTCTCTCTCTCTCGCTCTCTCTCTCTCTCACACACACACACACACAC
>JAFVLL020041979.1:0-12016 GCA_021397915.2 Tor tambroides
AGCCGAGTGGGAGGCAAAGACGTCATTACCTGGACGAGCGCTGACATTTGATTTGTCAGCGACTGTGCTGGAAAATTCTTCCCCTGACGAAATCCGCCATTAGGCCAACACGGGCCTTCTATGTAGAGTGACACAGGTAATAAGAACTGGTGTCAGGCTGGAGAATAATTTATTGCCTTTCGTAGGGCCTGATTTCTTAGTGTCAGGGCAACCATGAATTCCGTTTGGCAAACAGGCCCGTCAAACATGAGAGCAATAACTGGCGTCTGGAATTGCACACTTTCACATCCACCACTTCACGGGTCATGTAGCGCTCAGGCACACATTGTAATTCATCAAGGCTTGGAGTTGCAAATGGATTGCTCATTATTGGCCAGGGCTGACAGACTAAGCCGTAGGCTAGAAGACGAAGTATAATGCCAGCGCAATTTCATTCGACTCTCTTTTTCTGCACGTCCATTAGCAGCCTGGCACCACCAAACAGAAGCAGCATACGAAATCAAACATCAAGGGCATGTTTCGCACCGCAGGTCCATCTGTAATGCGTTCTCACACGCTTCCAAATACTCACGACACGCATCTGATTTACGACCAATTCGCTGTAGTGCAAGAACCAGCCAAGGAGCCACAGCAAGGCAAGATGTTCTTGATCATGTCAGATAGGAGTAGCTGAACATTGAATTCCTTGGACAATTTGCATAGATGGTCGATTGCAGGCTCTCCAACAGCAAAAACCTGTGTGGGTTCAATGATATTGACCAAAGGTAGAAAAGAAAAAAAAACAGACCTAAAATGGGGGGGGGTTATTGAAAAAAAGAGAAAAGATTGGAATTTTAAAATAAAAAAATGACTGTTGAAATGCACCACTAAAGGAGAATAAATGCAAGAATTTTTATAAGAGAATTTGTTTGGTTTCAATAATATTGCTCAAAGTATGAAAATAATTACTTAAAATAGAAAAGATATGACTTGAAAAAGATTAATAAGATTGGAATTTAAAAAATAAATGACTTTGTTTAATTGTACTACTAATGGAGAATAAATGCAAGATTTATTTATTTATTTAAGAAAATTAGACATGTTTGGGTTCCATAATACTGATCAAAGGTTAAAAAGAATGACTTAAAAATGGAAAAATATGACTTGAATGTGACTTGAAAATAATATGACTTGCAAACTGAGTAAGACTGGAATTTTAAAAATAAAAAAATGACTGTTAAAATGTACCACTAATAGAGAACCTGTTTGGGGCCAATAATATTACTCAAAGATTAAAAAGAACATATGAAAGAAAAAAAAAAACATATGATGTGAATATGACTTGAAAAAATGATTAAGATTGGAATTTAAAAAAAAAAATGACTTTGTTGAAACCACTAATGGAGAATAAATAAAAAATCTTTTTTTAAAAGAATAAAAACAAATGAATGAACACATATATTTTACATTAACGTGCTAAAAAGGACTGCGTATATCAGCTATTCTGAAAAACTAAATTTGCTCAGAAACTGTTTAGTTCGATTAGGAAAAGAAACAATGCATAAAACCTTAGATTTTTTTTAAATAATTTAAGATGGAACTGTATTGTATGAAGGTTTGATGCTATTATATTAATTGTAACATATGAAAATGATCTATTCATAATGGTGCGCCTAAGACTAACAACCACTACAAACAGCTTCATCTACACTTCATCCAAATTGCACAGCCGAAGATTCATGCCTCAAATAACCATCAGAGCCACACTAACGATTAGACAAATTACAACCATATTCAGCCCGACAAGTAAAACCAGAACCTCCAAGGATAATCATCCTGGATTCCGACTTCATTTTCCTCCCAATGAACCTTGAGAATAAGCCATGACCATACCAAAAGACAATGCCACGGCTCCTTCAGGCCACAGCGGTGACAATCAAATGGATAGAGATCTGCATTAAGCATGCGTCTCAGCCTTCCAAAGCTGCAATTCTCTAATTTGATACGGCTGTGCGGCCTGCGTGATGCTACTGCAAAATGGGCAATCCGAAGTGCCAGCTTAATCCCAAAAAAAGATTAAACCAGATGATCTGAAACCACCGCCGTGCACGTTCAACCAACAAAGGTCAACACTGGGCCCTCTGACACCCACCATTCTTCCATTTGAAATAACACGATCCCTCCCGTCGTGGCAATCTACTGCGTCACTGCTTCCACTCGGCAAGGTCTGCCAACACCACATGAAGCTGCAGTACAGAAAAAACGGGATCCTGGTTCATTAAGCACAAACCACAGCGAGAATTAATACAGAGACAGCAGGCCAACAGCCTTACCTCACTCTAGAGCATTGTGGGCATTAGTCAGGGTAAACGCCATATTTAATTTAACGCAAATGAAAATGAGGCTGTGAGGGACAGATTTTGGTGTCAACCGCTTAGACGACAAAAAAAAATCTGTTCGTCTAGAATTGTTCTCTGGTTGAGTTGTGTACAATTCAGAATTGAAGAATTGGCTCCTGCTCAATTCATCAGTGTGAATGAATTGAATTGGCAGCAGGACATTCACTTAGAAGCTGACAGGAAGAAGAATTTACGGAACTACAATTCAAAGAACTGACAGGTAATGCATTCTGTAAAGTTTTTCAACCACAGTGAACAAGTTATTAAATATGATGAAATACATGAACTAAGTACACATTTCAACAGATGACATTTCCAACTTCAATATCTAGCCTGAAACCTAAGACCTTTTAAACATTTTTCAAAAATTTCATTCGAGGTTTGTCTTGACAAACATTGCTTTTTCAATTCAATTGTATTTGTATAACACTTTTCACAAGATATTATTTCAAAGCATCTTTACAGAAAATGCTTGTTTCAGTATTACCATTCTGTTAAGGTTTTTGAAATTTGTTTTACTTCTACTTTGTTACATTCAAAGACAAACAGCGTTCAAACTCCATACAAATTCCGGGACTGAATTTGAATTTGAAAGTCATTATTTCATTTTGAATGGTGCAATGGCTCAACAACCCTGGTTGCCTCATACCTAAGGATTTTAATGACCCGCCACAAGTCAACGAATTAGTAAAGCTTTTAAAAACGAGTCTCACGACAGTTTTGCACATATTAATGTAGTGTTGGGTCCGAGTCCACCTTGTCGAATCCTAGTACTTTAGCAACTGGAGTGGAGGTCATTTATTAATCTTAATTTTATGACGTTGATGATTTTTTATCTTTCATGTTAGACATTACACAGATTCATCTGTACTCTGGAAAATTTCTCCATCCAAAATGTCCAACTCTATGTCAAAATTGACTACAAGTCCATTGAAGTCCATCGAGTTTATTCATAAATGTAGACCAAGTCCAAGTACCCCAAATCTACAATGTCTTACAGAAATGTCACATGTCCAACCAAGACATGAACCTGCAACCAGCCTAAACACCAATTAGTTGATTTCGAAAAGTAGTTTTGCAGATCTTAACAAAGACCCAAGGAAAATGGCATCCACCCCAACAAAACTCCCCAGCAGATGCTGCTTGTCAAGCTCAGTGTGGATTCAACAGTCGATGGGAAGATAATAAAAGCACATTCTTCATGAGACGCCAACTAGAAGGCATGGGAAATCTCAGAAAGAGAGCGAGCCGGTGCTGGCGCCCGTGCCCAAAGACGGTCCGTGAGGAGAATCCCGTGGGACCGGCAAGGTGCGCGGTGCAAAGAAAGAGAAGTAAAAGGAGGGGCGAAACACAACAGCTTGAACGATGGGATGTATTTGTCAAATGAAGGGTTGCTTCGGTCGACTCTCGTCCCATTAGAGCGCAAGATATTGACTTGTATAAAGCAGCCTGATGTTTATTTTCCCCTCTGCTTTTCTGCAGCGGTGGCAGCGCTGCATCCCTCCCGGCGTAGAAGGGTGTCAGGCACACACGGGGCTCTCTTAACTAAGATTAATTGCAGCTAATCTGCGATGCCCGGTGGAACACGGAACAAAGCAAGCCTCAGATCCCATTATGCAGCTGCTTGCGAGGAGAAAATTAGCTAGCTTGCCTCGCCGACGCCGGACGAGACGTGGGAGCTCGATATGTTGTTTGCTTCCAGTCACACATGCATCTGTCAATAAGACAGCGAGAAAACACGTGTGCTGGCGTGTGTCACCACGACACTCCCTCTGCATTTCACGCAATCCCCATCCCTCCCGCTGGCTGAGAAAGAAGAACAGAAGGAAACGCATGCGCTCGCTCCCTCCCTCTGAACGCCGTCCTGGTGCACATCTGCAAATGGCGCATGATTTCATATTTCACACTTGTTCTGCAGAAGGCTCGGCTGGCGAGCCTCTAATTACCTGTAGGATTTCAAGTGCCGCTACAAGAAGATTCAATACGACTTACATTGGCACAACATCAGAATAACAAGGACGAGCACTCTGGCATGCTAGGACGGAAAGGGATTTGCTCGTCCCTCATTGTTTGATGCAACAACAGGCACAACAGGCACAACTTTCCACATCTGCAGAAGGACTGTATCTTATCTGGACTCTAGATGAGGACAAACACAACAACGAATCACATGGTTCAACGTGAACGTCATATTTCAAGAAGTCAATTAAGCGGGAACCCTCTAGGGAGGCGAAAAACACTAAGTATTTTACGCAGTAGTGCCTTATGGCTGCCTGCTGGATGAACTATAGCCCTCCGGAGAAGCAGATTATAACAAGCATTTGCCAAAAGCCATTACAATAGCTACTGTCGCTGCTTTACATTCTAATATTCTTATTAGTTTTGTGTTTGGCATCTTTACTAGAAACTGTGGCAATGCCTATGAACATTTTGCTAGAACTTTACAATAAGCTTATTCAAAATTCAATATGTTTAGTACCATGCTAAAGCAGCATTACTCTCTGAACAGAAAAAGAGCTTTGTTTAAAAGGGTTTTAGTGGTCATGATTAATTAGGGCGACAATGAAGGGTCTTTGAGCAGCTTTGGCAAGAGAAAATCAAAGTAAGATTGCAGCTGACTGGTCAAATTGGATGAAATGTTTGTACCAATTTACAATAAGGTTTAATTTTGTTAACGTATCAGGTACCATGAATTATTAACTAATTTTACAACATTTATTCAATATGCATTGTTACTTAATGTTTGTTAATTAAATTTAATTTAGATAAAATTAAATTAAAAATGGGCATTTTCAACGCAAGGTCAAAGACACAGAGACAAACAGTCTTCTTTGCAAAAAATTACAATAAAACTATACAAAGTCTTACAATCCTACATAGTTTTCTGCTGAAAAATAATGTTAACATACTGGGGGGAAAAAACTGAATTGCTTAAATGAAAATGCTTAAAATTAAAAATTAACAAACAAAAATACATTTAACAATACTAATTTAAAAATTGTTTAAAAATTCAAAATGTCATTCAAAATCTAACCGACAGTAATGACAGCATCAAAATATTTGAATACTGAATTCCTATTTTATTTGAATATTGAATTACAATTGGTCTATTTAAACACTTGACCTTTACACTACAAAGATGTGCCAAGTTTTGTGTTGATTCTCATACACAGTTGACATAATACATGACATGCTGAATGTCACAATTTTTTTTTGCCAAAACTGAAACCTAAAATCCAAACTTCCCTAAAAATTAACACGATTCTTCTGCTGCCATGCAAGCACTGATCTAGTTTGTAGATTAATTATCCAATGTGATACGATTGTGACATGTCAGTTCACAGCCTTTCATAATCTGACAGATGGCGCTTAATTCTGTTGACGTGCTGGCAAAGTGCAACTTCAAGAGCTCTGCTGCTGTAATGCTAATTTGGAAAATACACTCTGCCTGCCACCACTTTTTCGACTACTATTGACAATCAATCTTTCAGTCTGCAATGATCCAACTGAAGCAGCCACTGAAATGCTCATTTTTATATTTTACAATAATATGAATCACAGTTTTCAAAGCATGTCAGTGTGGAGAGTAGAGCAATTTACATCACTTTGTTGTTCTTTTTTTTTTTTTAATATTACTGTCTGCATCTGGATTCCAGTCCAATTTTAGCTATTATTCTTTTTGCATAAATCCTATTTACTAGTTCTTAGGTATTTTAAGTGTCATTACATTTATACTTCCTTGCAAAAAACAGTTACTAGCTGGTGGATTTAGATCAGAGCAAAACTAGAAAATTCATAGAAATTTTCATGATTCTTCCAGGCCCAAAAATAACAAACCTCATTTCTACAAGCCAGGTTATATTTACGGAGGGACTTAAGAGCGATAGAAAAATATAGACATCAGTGGCACCCTGGGACGTGACTTCATACCTTCAAACGCTTCCCTTCATCCGACTCTGGAGTCACAGTGGCGTGATTCCCGGAAGACACGTGCTAGCCACCGTGGCTGATCTTCCTGCGCTTGTGATTAATTATGCCTTGAGAGAGGTGCAGAGCAATCTACTAAAACTCTGGACAAGACACATTCAGTGGTGGCATCAGGGACCATTAATAAATCAGGCCATTTAAGTAGAAGATGGGACCGCTGCCAGGGTCATGATGGCGGGCCACGTCCCCTGAGATATCAAACGGGAACTGGATCGTGATTCCTCACTGATTAACTTACCCTTAAGGTGTTCATTAGAGTCTAGAGGTTCAGGTGTCTGATAGTTCTCAAGATTTCCTGGCCGGTGGTTCAAGAAACTTCTAGGGGTTTACAGTGTGACTGCAGGAATTTTGTCAGATCATGGTCGAGGTGCCAAAGCCAAATTCAATTCAATTTGAAAAATGTGGGTTTTTGAACCATAAAAGTCACATGTGACAATGTGACTCGATATGAAGACCTTGAAATGCCACTTAAATTTACAACCAACTGTATAATCTAATCGTCAAACAGCAACACCAAACAGTTCAAATAAATAAATATATAAATAAATAAATATTAGCTACTTTGAACTTCCTTAATAAACAAATGAACCCAATTTCAAATATATCTATCTGTTTGCAATTTAAAAAGTTTGCAAAAAAAGTTGCAATTTATTCAGTAGTAGATCTTTTGCAGAAGAACCTCCAGTAACTTTTTCAAAATAGAAATGACGGCTTTGAGTTGTTTATAGGTAAGATGCGCAAGGAAGAGTATTAAGAAAATGTCTTGAGATTAAAACATGACTCAATGTGTCTAGGAGTGCCACATTTAAAGTATAAATGTTATTGTCAACTAAAACAATGAAATTTATTTAAATAAAGGAGACCTAAAATAAAATAAATATTACCTGAAAAACATATTCAATATGTTTTATGAAGAACAAGCAGTGTATAGGTCAGGTTGTTCTACAATAGATAATATTTTTATTTTACAGTCAGAGGTTCAGAAATATATTACAAAGCGAAAAAGGATGTATTGTATATTTGTTGATTTTTCTAAAGCTTTTGACAGTGTTCAGCATAATCTTTTGTACTTTACTCTCATTAAGAATGGCACTGGTGGACAAGTTTTTAGTTATTTATTTATTGAGATCTATGTATTCTAAACTTAAATCATGTGTGAAAGGAACCGTTGGTCTAACAGAGTATTTTGGCTGCACCATTGGTGTAAGACAGGGCTGCATGGTGAGTCCACTTTTGTTTATCCTTTTCTTAAATGAATATCAGATGGAGTAATACACCAGTGGCAGAGAGAATCTGTAGTTATTTTAAGTTAACATCAAATATTTCTGTGATAGAAAATGAGAAGCATTTTTTGTATAATTGCTCTTTGTATGAGGATTTGCGTAAGAAATACTTAGGTGATCTTGTTCTTGTTGGTGATGTCTGTATTGATTTGTCAAGTGTTTGTGATTCGGAGTATGCATGGAGACTGGTATTGATTATATATCATGGAATGAAAAAAAAGACTACCATGTTATTATAATTTAGTGGAACTATGGGCAGAGAGGCCATATATTCCTGAAATAAATTTGAAAACTGAAGAAGAAAAAAAAAAAAAAACCTACTATATAAATACTAAAAAACACTCATTGGAACAAATTAAATAGCACAACCTAACTGCCAAATAAGTTATGCTTTTCAAATAGTAATTTAAATTCAAATTGATTTATTTAGCATTTATTTAGTAAGAGAAGAATGAGTGCTTTCAAGCTAGAAATGACAAGTTGAGCCGTTTCTAAGTAAGATCTAAGTAAGTTCCAAGAAAGAGCATTAAGAAAATGTCTCTAAAAATATGGTAACCGCAGTAAAAGTTAAAAAAAATAACTGACTCAGGAATGCTAAATTATTGAAAATGAATGCCACTTGAAAAGTATCAATGCCATGGCTGCATCAGCACCTCGGAGTGTGCATAAATTATCAATCATTCAACACATTCCATCGTCAATTATTTCTTACACGTACCATTAACTTGGTATAAAACTACTCAAACTGTGATTTAAGACTGGAGTCTCACAGTTCAGAAAATATGAAATCTCAGGAGGTACTTCAGGCAAGTAATTTAACATCATAAGAGTTCAGCTGACCTGACAAAACACATCATGTCAACTTATTGTATAGTTGGTCAAGTTCATTACAAAGGGGTGAAAACACCTGTCTTGACCTGCCGTACATGTGAACAGCACAGGCCAAATGGAAAGTTTGTTAGATTCAATGCGGAGGGGTGCGGTGGGCTAGATAAGCTTATCTAAGGGCCACATTGTGGGTCTAATCTTGGAGCAGTGCACATGGTTGGCAGTGCCTGTCCCTGTGGGGTCCACTTAATCGATAACCGCCGCACACCTGAAGCTTTCAGCCTGTAGCGTCCACATCTCTCCCAGCTCCCGCGTCGTGACGCCCCTCTGCCATCTCTCACCTCCCTTCGCATGAGCTCAATGAATCAGCAGATGTCAGAAGATCCCCTGAAACTTGAATCAAGCTCAGGGTCGCTGCTTTCAGGGATGTGTGCAGATATTCAACCAATAATCAAGCGCACTGCATCTATTCTTCCCAGAGCTCACGCTGGTGCTGGGATGAGCTCCACCGTAATCAATCTGCTCTCTGACTGTTTCCACATCAGGCTGCCAGACCGCCAGTCGAACGCCAGCCCACCTCCGAACGCTCACGAACAGGGTACAAAACAGGGCGTAAAACTCTAGACTTATATATTTCAGAGTTTTGAAAGCCCGTAATCAAAATTTGGGACATCTAAATAGAGTTAACCATCGTGGGATGTTAAAAAACTGGGTACAACTTTGTGTTATGAGTCAAATTGACCAACACTGGTTTATTAATGTAAAAATAAAAGTATTAATTTATATACTGACTCAAAGCTTTTGAATGGTATAGTGTACAATGTTACAAAAACCTGTTATTTCAGATAAATGCTGATCTTTAGATCTTTCTATTCAAAGAATCCTGAAAAAAAAGTAGTTTTAAATATTGATAATAATAATAATAATAATAATAATAATAATAATAATAGTTTCTTGAACAGCAAAATCAGTATATTAGAATGATTTCTGAAGGATCATGTGACACTGAAGACTGGAGTAATGATGCTGAAAATTTAGCTTTGATCACAGGAATAAATTACATTTTAAAATATATTCAAATAGAAAACGGTTATTTTTATTAGTAAAAATATTTCAAAATTGTACTGTACAGCTGTTTTGCTGTACTTTGGATATAATAAATGCAGGCTTGGTGAGCAGAAGAGACTTCTTTAAAAAAAAAAAAAAAAAAAACATTAAAAATCTTACTGTTCAAAAATGTTTGACTGGTAGTGTATGTGAGAAATTCCCATACATTTTTATTGTGTTATTTCTGTTGTGTTAGTGGTCAATTTGACTCTTTTTGTTGAAAATTAGCTGCACAAACAATTTTAAAACAAATTATGCTTTTCACTTGTCATGACTACTAATCTGCATAGTCAGGTGCAAATAACTACAAGTATAAAGTCGCTATTTGTACTTTCTCTGCCTTTTTTTGTTAGGTCTGGTTCTCAAACTCTTGGGTAAAATGGATTTCTCACACTTCTTTTAGTGCTACAACAGTCTAGTAACTGATATCCAAAAAAAACACTAACCACCAAAAACAACCTTTGACAGACTTTTTGACTGAAACCTGGATATAGAAAGAGTGAATGCCCCTTGGATGATTCAGAAGATGAGTCTTCAGTTTCACGTAACCTTCGAGTTCATGTATTTCATATGTTAGGTGTTTGGTAAGCTACAAGAAAGGTTTTCTGCTTTTCATCTGAGTCTTTGCTATTTTTCAAAGTGTTGATTTTTGGGAAATTACATGGAAACCAATGGGGGTCAATTTGACCAACATAAAATTTGTACAGACTTTTCACAACACATCTAGGCCTGTGTTGAAACTTTGCATGCACTTTAATGACCACTAAATGAGAACTATTCACAAAATTGCAAGAAGAAATAAGTAGTTTAACCAGTATTTCAATCAGTTTGAATGTCAAGTGTGGGTCAAACTGACCCAAACACAACAGAAGGTTAAAAACACATTTTCGTAATTGTCTAGCAATCAAGTAAATGTCAAAATTAATTCAAATTCATCCTGAATGAAGTGGTCACTCAGTAGGGGTTACCTAGTTTGTGTCAAAATGCTTGATGCTACTTCTTAATAAACTTTTATTTCACATAAATTACAGAAAAAAAAATAGTTTGATAATTTTAATTTACAATAACTAGGTAATAGGGTTGAGCTTGACAAACAGTGTCAGCACTACGACGTGTAAACCTGCAGAAAATGCATATTTCCTAATGTATTTATTATATACAAAACCAAATAATTTATTAATGTAAAAGTGCCTTACGAATGAAGAACATCACAAGAAATCTGTCATCAATTTCAAATATAAAAATACCTTTCTTGCTATGCTAAGCCTATATAATAGTTTCTCTTATCTAATAGTTCCCACAAAAAAAGCATGGAAAGTGCCTTAAACATTCCCAAAAAACCCTCAGCCCTTCCTTTGGTCTTACCTTACATTTTCAAAAGGACAACAATAAAAGAGAAACTCAATGTCACCTGTTAAAAACTTTCGGGAATAACCAACAGAATATCAGGAGCAGACATAAGAAACTTTCCTTCGGGCGTCCTATAGACGGGCAATCTGCTGCAATTTAAGCTCCACTTATCCACATCCCATTACTCATCATGCACGGACAGACAGGAAAAACACACCGTGTGCTTGATAGGATGGAATGACTGATGAGCCGCAAGTGTGGTCCATGAGACAGGACTTACCAGGCAGCTCACGTTGAGCCAAACTACATAACCACAGAGTGGCTTTTTTCTTTCATGTAGGGATGTCACAAGTACTTGTACTTTTGTATCAAGTCAATACTAAAATTAAAACAACAATAAAATCCAATGACACTAGTTTTTCTACAATATCGCTACAACAAAGCATCAAGTCAACTCAATGACAGACAGCTGCTTTCTAATCCCCGCATGAAGTCGGCAGCTGACCGATAACTTAATAAGGAACTACAAAAACAAGTGTCAGATCGGAAGAATGAGGGTCCAAAGCCATCAATATAGATCAAAAAACCAGCTATGGGAGAAAACAGAGACTCAAGCCTCTTCTAACTAGGGATGTGTGAGACTAGTCGACTAAACGGAACTGCAGCTGCTAGTTGACACTGTAAATACCAAGTTAGTCAATATATTATTTTGAAAAGCGGATATCTGGAGCAGAAAACAAAATAATTGCATTTTACCTAAGACTTTGTATGACAGAATTTTCTTCACTCACTCGATGCATGATCAGAGAAATGTCTACCAGGAAGACGAGTAAGGTGTGGGTGAGTATTTAATGGTTTAAAGGGGAAAACATTATGAATGAACGGGAACTGACTTTCTTCAGTGTTACGGTTTGTGTTTTTGGTTTCTGTCGTGTTTTTCCTCCTCCCTCTTTCTGGTTTTTGATAGGTTGTCCAATGATGGGGTGTGTGTTCGTCATTGGCGGTCCAGACGAGGCGGGACCTTTATAAGGACGCTGCCGGCATTCAACAGGGAGCTCATTGTTGGTTCGGTCGCGTCTGGGT
>JAFVLL020041980.1:0-28579 GCA_021397915.2 Tor tambroides
TTTCAAAAAGTTCTGACAGGTTTCCCGAGATGGATCAAGAGAAAGGGCAGGTAAGGGGTTTAATATCAAATCGATAGTCTTAAACAGCATCCTCGGTCAGTTCGCGTTTTCATTAATAAGTTTGGAAAGGAATTCAGACTTAGCCTCCTTAACTGACTTTTGGTAGCTAGTTAGGCATGCCATCAGACACTCATAAGAGACTTGAAGTTTGTCTCTTTTCCATTTTCGCTCTGCCTTATGACACTCCTGTCTAAGAGCACGGGTATTATCATTTAACCAAGGCTGAGTGGTACCCTTTCCCTTCACTTTCCTTGGCTTAAGGGGAGCAACAGAATCTATGGAGATGGAGCAGGAATTAGTAAAAACCTCCACCATCTCTTCAGTGTTTAATTTGTCGAAGAAGGCGGTATCCACAAAATTTGCTTGATAATGCTCTGAAAATACACTGGCAGTGGATGGCTGAATAAAACGAGAATAGTTTACAGACTGAGAGCAAGTAGGGGTGGGGGAATGACAAACAAATTAAAACACAATTGGCAAATGGTCTGAAAAAGCAGCATCTTGTAAACACGCCCCTGGGAGTGGGAGGTCCATGAAGACTGACCTGGCAGAACAGCTCCCACTGTTACCCTCAGATTACCCTTAGCCATTACTGATACAGCCCTGTGCGATGGATGCAGAGGGACCGGGCTGGGTAGAAACAGAGGGGATTCCACCCCTTGCAAGGAGGGAGAGTCATGATCACAGCTTTGTCATGGTCATATTCTCACAATGAGGACATGAACCATCCACAAATGCCATCTCAGTATGCTTACAGCCCAGACTTGTGAGACAGTGATAGTGGCCGTCATATGAGGCCAGGAAATGGCCACATCCAGAAACTTAAGCATGTAGAGACATCTTGAAAGACACTCTGTTCCATCCAATTGACCTATCGGTAAGCCCCTCCCCTCGAACGCAGATGAGCCAATGGCAGTCGAGTATCAGCTGCACGGGGAACCGAACTCTGACATCTTTAGGTTTCAGCGCCTTAGAGAAACATTGGAAGATCCGATGCTTGCATCAGTTTAATGGTGTTTATGCTACAAAAATGGAAAAACGATGTGCCTAGGGTACTTGTAACACCAATTCCAGTTATCGTGAGAGAATAGGCAATGTAATTCATTTTATTCCATTTCCTAAACCCAACCAAAACAGTGCAAAATGTCCCTAAGCATTCAACCCCAATCACAATGAAGACGAAAATGTTCATTTTCTGGTTGTCATACTCTCATTAAGTTACACTTTTCATTTGCTCAAGCAGAACGTTAATGTCATCTTGTGCTTCAGCAAGGTATCTCTGGCTAAAACTAGGTAACGTTAGCATTAAAGTTAGTGAGTCCATGCTAACATACAAACCAAATAGCGAACTGTTCTCACGTCTTGTATCGTGCAGTGAAAGTCAAAAACACATAAACAAAGGTCTATATAGAGTGCCTCTCCATATTAATCTGGTTAAATATAAATTAATTTAATCTTAATATGCGGTACATGAACAGTGTTGATCCTTGATTGTCAGGGATTCCCCCTGACAGCCTTGTCTGTCCTGTCATTGTTTAGTGTTTCTATGTTTGTTTTGTGTTTGAGCACATGGCTCTGTCTTTGTTGTTGTCAGCCATGTGCTCCTCCTGTCCTGCCTCCTTGTTACCTGTTTCCACGCCCCCTTGTTTAGTCCTCGTTTGTCTGAGTTCTGTCACCTGTCCCTCATGTTCTCCTGTCCCTTTATATTCTTCCTTTCCCTCTTGTTTTGCCAGTTCGTTGTGCAACAGTGTTTGCTTGCTTTGTCTAAAGTAGTCCTGTGATACTGCTTATTCCCTACCTAGTTGTTTGTAGATTTTGTCTCTCGTCTGTCCCTAGTCTGGTCTCGTTTTGTCCTGTCCAGCAGATTGGGCAACCGGTCCCCTCCCTGGGTCTGCCACGCTGCTAGGCCTGTGCCAAGCCTGTGACATCACTAGTGTGGAGTGTCTGGCCACTGCTGCTTAACCTTCGGCCTCTGGCTTTGCTGCCTTCTCTGCCCTCTGGTGGTCTGCCTTTCTGGACTGGACTCTGTGGCCGCTTACCTAGGCCGCCTGTCGTCATTCGTTCCCTGCCTATTGTCTGGACTGTGTTCTCTCCCCTCCTCACCATCTCTTGTCCTGTCTGCTGTTTTTTAATAAACTGTCAACTCTTATCCTGCTTTTGAGTCCTCTCTCCTAGAAACCCTGACACTGTTGTCATTGCGATCGTGACGACGGTAACATAATTCTCCCATTTGCATTTTTACATATTTATTTTAATATATTTTATATATCCCTCCATGGCATATTTAAGTCTGACTTGAAGGTCTTTCTGTGTCCCAGATTTATCAAAAACACCTTGGAAGAAGGTTTTCAGTGACAGCTGTCATTGTAAGACAGTGAGCAACAAAAATCTGAATGAGTAGTGCATGCTGACCATCTTATATACCTGTATGTCCTGTGGAGTGGTTTGGCATGCAAATTCCAGTCTCTAATTCTCATTGGCCTTTTTATTTATTTATTTATTTTTTTAAACTATTTAGAGGTGAATGTCGCTCCAAAGTGAGACCCCAAATGTCAATTTTGCCATAACAATGAATGTGACTGACTGAATGGGAACTTACTCTAGGCCATTGAATTATTAGAAAAATAATTCACACGTGACACCTGAGGTGTAACAATTTGTGCCATATAGCCGCATTACAACCCATTAATTTATAAAAACCAAATTGTCATTACAACTCAATTATTTCATTTCACTTCATTTCACTTCCATTCTTGCAGGGTAAATGAAGAAAATGTATACACTGTATTAATGAAACAAGACCACATTTGTACTAGATGAGTGAAATATGAAAAAATAAATACTCCATAAGTGAACCCTAAGTGAAGTGTTAGGTTGGGCATACTCTTCCCTACATTTTAAAAGGCTGTTTGATAGGTTTGATTAATAAAATGTTACTCACTAATATATACAGTGTTCCGAAATGAGGAAATAATGACCATAAGATAAATATTTATAAACAGTATGAGGAGATATAAGGCTAGAAAGGATATAAAATATACATGCTTGTATGATTTCATTTCTTTTCGCACCATAAATGTCAAAAATGTCAATATGAAAACCAAATTGTCATGACCATTGTCTTAAAATACAAAAATAACTATGTTTTACATCTTTTTTGAGCACGTGAAACATTTACTCTTGATGCAATACATGAAGTAAAGGCTCTTTTATGCACTGCTCAAATATTTAACCCATAGATTAGAGGATTGAACACAGGTTGAACCAGATATAGAGAAAAAATTAAACGCAAAAAATTACACAAACTCTCTGGAATGTCTTTTGAACCATATCTGCTATACATAACATCAAAAAGCAAAGCAAAAGTGAAATTTATCAGAGAAAATATGAGTGGCAGACATGTTTGCCAGAATTTCCTTCTGTTTTCTAAAGATACTTTACATGCAGCGATCAGTTTAATATAGGACAATATGATAATAACTGCAAAGCTAAAAAATATAACAGCAACTATATATTGATAGACATTATTAACAAAAGATGATGCACAAGACAGTTTTACAACTGACCAGTTGTCACAATATTATTTATCTGTGTGATAAACACAAAATGGTCTCAAATTTGATAACAGGGTGCCAGTGAACATAGAAAAAGTGGGAACAATCTATGAGAACAGAATTAGTTTCACACTGGTGTTTTTAGTTAATTTGGAATGATAGTCTAAAGGTTTGCATATGGCTACATATCTATCATAAGACATCACTGTTAATATTGTGAAGTCACACAGTAAAGAGTTGTAAATCACAAATATCTGCAGATCACACACATGAAACAAGATCACATATGAATCCAATAATAAATCAGACAGAATCTTAGGGTAGAATCCTGAGGCTCCATAAAAATATATACATTGGTCCATGAAGAGCTTTCTCCATGATAATGACCATAACAAGATGAGTATTAATTGACAATACAAGCACATATAAAGCAAGAAAGCAAATAAAATATACATGTCTATAAGATTTAGTTTCTTTGGGCACCATAAGGGTCAGTATCACAGGATAAGGCATGTTATCCGTCAATGTATGGATGATCTCTCAAATCACATGAAACAAATGCAGCTACATAGCACGGCCAGCAACACAATACTCATTCCCATATCTCAGGGAACCAAGGTTACGTTAGTATCCGAGTACGTTCCCTATCGATACTTCATTCGTAGTGCATCGCTAGATGCTATGGGGAACCAGTACAATCACGCTGTGCTATGGTAGGGGAACCAACGACACAGATCTAACGGATCCAGAGGAACAAATATAATAGAGAAGCCCTTCAAGCAATGGGCCAAACTCACAGAGGTCACGCCCAGCCTGGTTAATCGCTCCAAGTTAAACTCATACAGCCTTGGCATTCCAGGAGGCCGAGAGCGCACAAGTAAGCAATCCTGCTGAGTTGAGCATATTAGGGTCAAACTCTGCTCAGAGCTGGTCCCACCTATCTGTAGGCGCGTGCCCATTATGCAGAAAGGACCCTCGCCTGTAAGGCAGGGATATCCAGGTTATAAAACCTCACGAATATGGATGATGAGGCCCAGCTGGTCACTGCACAAATTTCTGCGATGGACACCCCGCTAGACCACGTCTCTGGTGGAGTGGGCTCATACTCCAATGGGGCATTTTAGGCCCAATAAGAGTATGCTACTGTAATAGTGTCAACTATCCATCTGGAAAGTCTCTGCTTCCGGATGTCCTTTGGTGCGGCCACCGAAGCAAACAAAGAGTTGTTCTGACTGCCTAAATGGGGCGGAACACTCAATCTAAATTCTCAGTGCCCTGACGGGGCAGAGTAAATTCAACTCCTGGTCCTCCCTTCGTGGGAGGAAGTGCAGAAGTGAAATGACCTGTGCTCTGAATGGAGTGGAGAGCACCACAGGTACATAACCATGCATTGGCTTCAGAATGACCTTAGAGTCGCTGGGCCCAAACTCAAGGCAGGTAGGGCTCACAGAGAGCGCCTGCAAGTCTCCAATTCACTTGACCGATGCTAAGACGAGAAGCAGAGCGGATTTTAGCGACAGGGGTCGAAGGTTGGTTGACTGTAGCGGCTCAAAGAGAGGGCTCTTCAGAGCCCTCAAAACAGTGGGCAGATCCCATGTAGGGACAGTGAGGGGATGAGGTGAGTTCAGCCTCCTGGACTGCTTCAGAAAATGAACAACCAAGTTGTTCCTGCCCACCGACTGGCCAGCTATAGGAGCATGGAAAGCTGCTATGGCTGCTACATAGACCTTGAGCGTGGATGGGGAGCGTCCCTTATCCAGCAGCTCTTGCAGGAATGACAATATCAAAGATATGTCACAGGAGTTTGGGTCTTTGCCGCGGGCTGAGCACCAAACGGAGAAAACCAACCACTTAAAGGTGTAGAGGCGTCTTAAAGACGGAGCCCTACCCTGAGCGTTTAGAATGTTCTCGGGGAGGTTTGTAGGCTCCCATTGAGAGGCTAGAGGTGCAGAGCCCACAGCTCGGGGTGGGGTGTGCCATATCGTTCTGTTTGCCTGAGAGAGGAGGTCCCATCTCTGGGGAATGGGCCACGGGACTGCTACAAGCAGCTGAGACAGCTCCGAGAACCAATGCTGGTTCCTCCAGAGTGGGGCTACTAGAAGAACTTTATGTTTTTGTTCCCTGACTCGACTTATTACCTCAGGGATCAGGGTGATCAGGGAAAAAGCGTAAAGAAGGAGGTTGGGCCAGTAATGGGCCAACGCGTCCCTATCCTTTGAATAATAAGTTGGGCAATGAGAGTTGTCTTCTGAGGCGAAGAGGTCGACCTCTGCCTTGCCAAAGATCTCCAAGATTTTCTCAACCATCTGCGGATGGAGCATCCACTCCCCTGAGGGGACATTGCTCCATGATAGCATGTCTGCTTCTCAGTTCAATCTGCCCGGCACATGCATTGCTCTTAGTGAACCCAAGCTGAGATGAGCCCATTCCAAGGCATCTCGAGGAAATCCATCCCTGGTGATTTATGTAGGACACCATGGTCATGCTGTCCGAGTGGACCAGAATGCGGTGTCCCCTTAGGTCTGGCAAGAAGGTCTGAAGGGCCCAACATACTGCTAGCATCTCCAGGCAGTTTATGTGGAGCTGTCCACAAGTCGGCTTGCCATCGCACAGATCTCCCCAACCCGTGTTGGATATATCTGTGAGAAGATCTGTTTCAATGTACTCATCCTGAAGGGCCGTCTCATGAGGGTGCGGTTCAGGTATCTGAGATCGAGTATGGGCCGCAGACTGCCATCTATTTGGGGGACGAGGACGTAGCGGCTATAGAAGCCTGACTTGCTCTGAGCTGTGGGAACTGTCCCTACCACTCCTTTTGCCAGTAGATTCACCACCTTGGAGCGCAGGACACGTGCATCCTTGCTCTGTACCGAGGTGAAAACCATGCCGCTGAAATGCAGGGTCTTCGAGTGAATTGAAGTGAGTAATCTCGTTTTATTATCCCCAAGACCCAGTCTGACACTCCAGGGATGGCCTGCCAGGCCTCGGCCCGTGTGACAAGGGGTTGGATTACTTTGAGTGGCTGGTCGCCATGTGGGGACATGACACTCGTGATAGGCAGAAGAGGTAATTTTCTCTCTTTTTAAAATGTTTGTGTTTTATTTTGCTCACTATAACAGCAGCTGGTTGCATGGGCGCTTGAACGAGCCCAATATTTACATCAAACACATTGCCTTCAGCAGCCAGAACTGAACGGGGTGCTTGGAGGCATAACAGAGGCAGTTTTGAGGGTGGTCCGGCTACAGTGAGACTTTTCTGGGGGGGAAATGGGTAGTGTCTGGCCGAGCAGGAACTCTGTCGAGACTCAGGCTTGGGAGATGGCTGAGTGGCGGACGGTGCAGGCTTCACGGGCTGCTTAGTCGGCGCAGGCTTGGGATGACTAGAAGCAGCTGCAGAGCTGGAGTGCTTTGGCAGGAAGTGTTGCATGGCTTGTGATGACTTCTGTGCAGCGGTGAAGAGCTTGGTGAAACCCTCAACCACGGGTCCGAGAGAGAGAGACCGGGGAGTCAAGGAAGGGGACATTTTCTGCGTCCTTGATCTCGGTTAAGGTCAGCCATAAGTGGCGCACGAGCACCACTAAGCTGGCCATGGACCTGTCAATTGCCTGGGCCATGGCTTTGGTGGTGCGTATGTAACGGACCTATACTTCTTTCTTGACTCTGCATTGTGGTTGACTCTATGTTCACATGTGGACACCCCTGGGATCCAAAAGACACCGACTGCATGCTGGGCTTGATCTCTTGCCAAACTCATAATCCCCCAAGGAATACACAAACACAACTGGCAGTTGATGTAATTCTGTTTACTGGTAAATAGAATAAAGAATCCTTTGAGTGGTTGTACTGTATTTCACTGCAGACAGAGATTATCCACAGCGTGCTCTACTCTTTGCAACTGCTGTGTTGTGTCATCCTCCGTCTAATATTTTTTTCCTGTCTGCAGTCCCCACACAAACCACACAAGGGCACTACTACAGAATAAAATTAACTGCTGATTTCAGAAGAATTCACATTAATTAAATTTAAAAAAAAAAATTAATATGCTAAATCTGTTACACGTAGAGCCAGGTCAGTCGCACCTTGCAGCTTCTTGAGCGTCACGGAGTCAGGGCCAGACTCATCCATGCAAGAGAGGAGTTTGGCCTCAAAGACCTGGAGGACCGCCATGGAGTGGAGCACCCAGGCCTCTTGTCCAGCCAAAGAGTAAGTGTGTCCAGCAAGGGCTGAAGTCATCCTACACGGCTTGGATGGGTGGGCGGCCTTTGCCTTCCAACCAATGGCAATGGGTGGGCAGAGATGCGCGGCCACTGACTCATCCAGAGGAGGCAGCTTTTCGTACCCTTTCTCTTCAGCGCTGTCGACCGAGGTGAGGGCGGATGAAGTGGAAGTACGCAGGGGCACTGAGCAGGGGGCGCTCCACGACCTGGTAAGCTCGTCATTGAACTTCAGGAAGAACGGAGAAGCTCGCTTCCGAGGGGTCTGTAGGCGCCCGGCAGGAACCACTCATCCAGGCAGCTGCGTGTGGGCTCCTCTGGCAGAGACCATTCCAAGCCCAGCTCCTCCACAGACTTGCACAGGACGTGGAAAAGTTCAGCATCCATGCCAGTCCATGGCTTCGCTGGGCTCGGAAAATGGCAGGGGGGTGGGGTCATTTGTTGAGCCCGACAGCTCCTCCGTGTCTGAGGCAGCCAATGACATGCTGTCGTCCAGGGCATCATCCTCACTCCCACCGAATGAGACCAGGTCATTCGTGGATGCAGAGGGATGCTGGCCTGGGTGAGAGAAGGATGGGAGAAGAATTTTTATGTGGAAAGAGTGAAGCATGTGGGGCTGAGCCGACGTGTGCTCCTCTGCCCTGCTGTTTTTTCCTCACAGTCTCGTGGGAGGAAGAAAATGGGAGGACGCGAGGGGCAAAGTCACTTTCTGAAAAGAAAGCTATCCGCGAGCACAGATAGGTGAGACTCATGTCCTCTCAGTGAAGAAATTCCATCTCCTTGAGTGCCGCTTCAGCATGAGATTTCCCCAAGCATGAAACGCACTCCCCGTGACTGTCAGCGGCGTGCAGGGCGACAGTAACGGTGCAGCATTTGGATCAACGCCGCTGTAATTTGCTCTTTTAAAAAAGCACTTTTAGGTCGCCGGATAGCGGCAGGAGATCCCTGAGACCATGACTGCTGCAGACGCTGAAACAGCTGAGAGCGGCAAGACAGCTGAGCAGAGATTTTTGATGCGCTGCAAGGCCTTTCCAACAGGGAAGGCTTCGAGTCTCACAGAGCGAAGCTCTAGGAGTCATCACTGAAGGAGAAGAAATCTGAGGATCCTATGGTAGAATGCCGGCTTATATAGCCAGATGCCCCGCCCATTCTGGCGGCTCTGGCGGGCTTCGTGGCCATAGGCTTGCGCAGCTTTTAATAATTGTATTTTAAAAAATGGAAAATTGCTTCAAATGTATCAAATGTATCAGCACTATTTCTGTGTTACTAATAAAATAAGCCAGTTTGTGATGGATTATGTTTATGTGTAAATACAACATGTATTTGGCACAGTATTTAACCAGTCCAATTAAAAATGTCACTTCATGACAAAAAAACACAGACAGGCAGAAGACATGTAAAATGACATAAGAAAATGTGTGATAGCAATAGTCTAAAGCAGGGGTGCCCGACCCTGTTCCTGGAGATCTACCTTCCTGCAAAGTTCAGCTCCAACCCTGATCAAACACAACTGAACCAGCTAATTAGGATATGAAGGAGCACTTGATAATTACAGACAGGTGTGTTTGATCATGTCTGCAAAAATCTTCCAGAATTTTGTTTAGAAACACCCCTGATCTAAAGTGTATATAGTCACATACCTATCATATGAGATCACTGTTAAAACTATAAATTCACAAAGAAAAGAGGTGTACATAACAAAGTTCTACAGAGCACAATCCAACTAAATTAACTAAATTAAATCAAACTGAAATTTAGGGTAAAATACTGAGGCTTAATAAACCCCATTTACAAGATGACCCAAGAAGAATTTTAAAAAAATTACATTATTAAATATATATGTATACATGTTTATTTGATTGCGATATCAATGTGACATATAGCAAAATGTTAGTCATTTAGATGTACAGTCTTAACATGATAATCATATAGCTTGAAAAATTTGGATCAAATATTGACTAAATTTATGGTATTAATTAATTCGTTAGATTAATTAAAACGTTTTCAATTTGTTGCATATCTATACCATAAATATACATTTAAAATTCACACTCTCTCTCACATTATACGATTCCATTTGCACAGACAAACTATCATTTTGCATGTATCAGTTTTACATGAATAAGAGTATAAATGCAACTTTCCTTTTGTTTTTGCCCCCATTTTCATGAGCTAGGAACTCAGATCTGGGCTTTTCATGTGCACAAAGGCCTATTTCGCTCAAATATTGTTTACAAATCAAATCTAAATCTGTGGTAGTGAGCACTTCTCCTTTGCCGAGATAAGCATCCACACTCACAGGTGTGGCATATCTGAATGCGTTGAACAGCAGTTGTGCAGCAGGTGTGCCTTGGGCTATGCAATAAAGGCCACTCTAGGCTTCGCAGTTTCCCTGTATTAGGAGATCCAGGGGTCCGAAAACCAGTCAGTATCTGGTGTGATCACCATTTTCCTCACGCAGTGCAACACATCTTCTTCGCATAGAGTTGATCAGGTTGTCCACTCCTCTTCACTGGCTGTGTGAAGTTGCTGGATATTGGCAGGAACTGGAACATGCTGTCGTATACGCCGATCCAGCGCATCCCAAACATGCTAAATGGGTGACATGTCCGGTGAGTATGCTGGCCATGCAAGAACTGGGATGTTTTCAGCTTCCAGGAACTGTGTACAGATCCTTGCAACATGGGCCGTGCATTATCTTGCTGCAACATGAGGTGATGGTCGTGGATGAATGGCACAACAATGAGCCTCAGGATCTCATCACAGTATCTCTGTGCATTCAAAATGCCATCAATAAAATACACCTGTGTTCGTTGTCCATAACATACGCCTGCCCATACCATAACCCCACCGCCACCATGGGTCACTCGATCCACAACGTTGACATCAGCAAACTCACACGATGCCATACACGCTGTCTGCCATCTGCCCTGTACAGTGAAAACCGGGATTCATCCGTGAAGAGAACACCTCTCCAAAGTGCCAGACGCCATCAAACGTGAACATTTGCCCACTCAAGTCGGTTACGACGACGAACTGCAGTCAGGTCGAGACCCCGATGAAGACGACGAGCATGCAGATGAGCTTCCCTGAGACTGTTTCTGACAGTTTGTGCAGAAATTCTTTGGTTATGCAAACCGATTGTTGCAGCAGCTGTCCGGGTGGCTGGTCTCAGATGATCTTGGAGGTGAAGACGCTGGATGTGGAGGTCCTGGGCTGGTGTGGTTACACGTGGTCTGCGGTTGTGAGGTGGTTGGATGCACTGCCAAATTCTCTGAAATGCCTTTGGAGATGGCTTATGGTAGAGAAATGAACATTTAATTCATGGGCAACAGCTCTGGTGGACATTCCTGCAATCAGCATGCCAATTGCATGCTCCCTCAAAACTTGCGACATCTGTGGCATTGTGCTGTGTGATAAAACTGCACATTTTAGAGTGGCCTTTTATTGTGGCCAGCCTAAGGCACACCTGTGCAATAATCATGCTGTCTAATCAGCATCTTGATATGCCACACCTGTGAGGTGGATGGATTATCTCGGCAAAGGAGAAGTGCTCACTAACTTACAGATTTAGGTAGATTTGTGAACAATATTTGAGAGAAATAAGCCTTTTGTGTACATAGAAAAAGTCTTAGATCTTTGAGTTCAGCTCATGAAAAATTGGGACAAAAACAAAAGTGTTACGTTTATAATTTTGTTCAGTGTAAGAGACATACTAAATTTCTTGGGATTAATTAACACTTTGCAAAAACCCTTGATTTGTTAAAATGAATAAAGGTCAAATATACTAACAATACTTGTGCAAACAGCCCCACTTATGCTCTAACAGGTAGGGTAATCCCAAGGATTTTTGCTCATCCAAATTATTATTATTATTACTTACAGCTCTCATTAAATAAAATTATATTTCATTTATTTATTTTATTTTATGTAATGTAGGCTATGGGGTTAAATATGTGTATAATTATGTTGTTATTTGAGAGTCGTTCTAGGGTGAATTTGACCTTTAACCTGTAATGGGGATGCTCCCTTGAAGCACAGTTAGCCAACTGTGGTTGTAAGTTTCGACATTACCAACATAGTTCAATGATTTGGTGTTTCCCAAATCATTAGTTTAAATGAACATTTTCAAACAGCATTGAAAAGTTGTGGTTAGAAGCTAATCTGTGGTTAGAAGCATAGTTTCTTGTTAGTATGACATATGGAGTTAAATAGTTCAGGGACTTAAGCAAAATAAGCAAGTTAACGTAGTACAATCTGTATCTTTCAGGAGAGCTGGAGAGGGCCAAAACAAAACAAAGTCCAATAAACAAGTCCATGGGGGAGAGGAGGGTAGGAGGAGCCAGGGGGAAGCCAGGAGCAGGAGGAGCTAGATGTTTATCCAGAGACCAGCCAGGATGAGGCTCCAGGGTGGAGTCAAGAGAGGGAGGAGCCATGGAGGACGACTGACGGAGATGGAGCCACTAGAGGAGGAGACCCGGGTGGGGCCAAGCAGACACGGAGCCAGGGTGACACTGGAGGCCTGGAGGTAACCATGTTTTGAACATTGGGGGGGACCAACTTATATATATATATATATACACACTGCTCAAAAAAATTAAAGGAACACTTTTTAATCAGAGTATAGCATTAAGTCAATTAAAATTCTGGGATATTGATCTGGTCAGTTAAGTAGCAGAGGGGGTTGTTAATCAGTTTCAGCTGCTGGTGTTAATGAAATTAACAGGAGCACTAGATGGGCAACAATGAGGCGACCCCCAAAGCCAGGAATAGTTTTACAGGTCAGAGCCTGTGCATTTTACCTATCACTCTACTACATTTGTGTTTCACTAGTTTTGCATTTGTGAAGTCTTTGTGCTACTGGTATTGTATAGTGATACCTGGATTTCACAGAGGTGCACAGGCAATTCAACTCCTCAGGATGTGGCACATCAATGGTGCCATGCAGAAGGTTGCTGTGTCTCCAAGCACTGGAGTCTCAAGGCATGGAAGATTCCAGGGAGCAAGGCGGACACTCTAGGAGGCTAGATAGGGCCATAGAAGGTCCTTAACTCATCAGCAGGACTTGATGTATCTGCTCCCTTTGTGCAAGGAAGAACAGGATGAGCACTGCCAGAAACCCCTACAAAATGACCTCCAGCAGGCCACTGGGTGTGGGAATATGCTTGACCAGGCTTATCAGAAACCAGACTTCATGAGGGTGCCTGAGGATTAATGTCCTCTAGTGGGCTGTGCTCCTGCCGGCACGTGCAGGCTCCGTTGTGGCTTTGCCATTGGCGAACACAGAAGTGGCAGGGTCCACCACTGGTGCCCTATTATTTTCACAGATGAGAGCAGGTTCACCCTGAGCACATGTGACCAGGCGTGAAAAGGTCAGAGCGTGGGCTTATGCTGCCTGTAGCATGGATTCAGCCTAGCCAGCAGTTTAGTGTTTGGGTCAGTGATGGTCTGGGAGCATGTCAGCAGGAGGACGCTGAACCTCTACAGGCTGGTGCATGGCACCTGACTGACATTGGGAATCAGGGATATCATGGACCCATTGTGGGACCTACGCTGGTGCAGTGTTCCTGGGTTCCTCCTGGTGCCACGACAATGCCGCAGCCTCATGGCAGAGTATACAGGCAAGTTCCACAGAGATGAAGGAATTGATACCATTGAGGCCAGCCCCACTTCAGCCTGACATAAATCCAATAGAACACCTCTGGGACATGCTGTTCTATGTTTCCTCCTCCCAGCACTCCACCAGGTTACCCTCAGACTGTCCAAAGGCTCAGTGATACTAGTCCCAGAGATCTCTAGGGAGAAATACTGAGGACACCATCCATGCGTCTCATTTGGGTATGCCCCGATGTTGTCAGGCATGTATGCAGTACGTGGGGGCCATACAAACTGTAGTACTATTCTGAGTTGCTGCAATGAAATTTCTGACAAAATGGATAGCAACCATTTGTGGACTAACGATTTTCGGGGTGTCTTTGAATTCAGCCTCTGCCAGGGTGATAATTTTAATTCCATCAAGCGATGTGGCATCCTTTCATTCCTTGCATCTTGATCCATATCAGTGTGAATTCCAGCATGATATTTTTCCCCATTGAGATCTGATGTGTTTTCAAAGTGTTCCTTTAATTTTTTTGAGCAGTGTATTTCCTGAGATGTTCAACACTAATGTCATCCCATACCTTCTGCAACTCAAGCCAAAGGCTTTCCTTTCAATGTATAATAGATCTGTCCAGTTTATTTTCCAACTCGCCCCAAATTTGCTTGATGGGGTTGAGGTACAAACTTTCAGGGGACCAGTCCATCATTTTCAAAGCTCCAGCAGATTTCTTCCATTGCAGGTAGTTCTGGCAATAGTTTGTTTTATGGATATTGTAATGGCCAATTCAGCAAAAACAACTGAAACCTCTTAAATATGCCAAGTGTTATAATAATTTTGACCACCACATATTTATATTATTAATATTATTATCATTATTTCCTCATCATTCAAGCAACATTCAAGCAAGCACCACTCGCATTAAAAATCTTGTTAAATAATGCTACATATCAAAATAAGATTTACAAACTGTTTTAAATATTTGGTTTATGGCTTATGATTCATGCCACCCATCACAGTTTCACTCTCAAACAAAATCCCTGTGAATCAGTTTGACAGAATCATTAAAAAGAAGAAAAACTAGCTCTGTGATTTAAGCTGGTTTTTTGCATGATTCTAAAATAAGCACCTCATTAACTGCTTTGACGAGTCTTCTCGATGCTTTCTCAGGTGAATCTGAAATCAATCGCTCTTTCAGGTCAAAAGGCATTATCTCTACAGCCAGTGCAATTTCAGCAGCTGATGCAAAGGCGAAAATTTGAAGCTGGAGAAGCTTGTTAACGTTTAATTTCCTTTCCAGACACAATGCAGCTCTTTCTACGGCTGTGGCGGAGCACATAGTGTTCGTAATATGGCATTGTTATAAAACTATAGCCTGCGAGCTAGCTAACGGTCAGCGTTTCTGTCCTTTCTCGACTGAACTCGGGTCGCTTTTGTGCCACAGGTAGAAGCAGGTGCAAATATCCTAATTCCTTTTCTATCCCCTTCTAACCTCTTCCACACACTTCTCCTCCTCATAGACAGACAATCAATACTTTATCAGCCGCCAGACAGCCAAAGCTACAGCCGCGCCACCAGAGAAGCAATTAGCCACCTTAACAAAGACTGACGCTTGTCTCCATCCTAAACAAAAGGAGGCGACGGCCGGGAGAGAGAAAACAAACTCCACATCAAGGTGTTTTTGTCACTTTGCATTTGGATGCCAAGCGCCTCACGCCAGCCCCTAATGGATATTGAATAGACAGGCGCACATTAGGAAAGCGCAACAAACAAACAAATAGTCCTTATCGGGGCAGGCTATTCATTTGAAAAGCAACGTGGGAACCCTGAGGGGACCCTTGAAGAGAAAACAAGAGAGGGACCGAACGAGAGCACGTGAGAGAGAGAGAGAGAGAGAGAGAGAGAGAGAGAGACACTTCTTTGTTCGACTCATCCCGGGAGTATTCACCGCCGTTACGTTTTTCCCGCTACGATCATTCAAAGCTAATTGGGTGACAGGAGTTCTGAGTCGGCAATATCGCGTGTTTGCTTTGACACAAAGGCGAAACTCAGCAGGGCAAGATGGCGCGTAAACAAGCGTGACAGTCGCTCCTGACGCTGTACCATTCATTTGTTAATTAAGATGGATGACTCATTATGGTCTCGTAAGCTACATGTGCTATGGGGAGAGACGGAGAGAGACACTTCACGCCGGTGTCAGTTGTATAATTGATGCCAGAGCTTGCCGGAGATCTGACGCGCTCTTCCCTCACAAGTTTCCAATGAGACGAGGGCCTTTCATTCACTGATGACACACAGGAGGCAGCGTGGGTAAGCCTGCGGCAGAACGTACACTAGCCTACGCACTTCAAAAGGGCATCGTATACTGTACAGCGCCGACACGCACTCGTCATTTCACACGCCGTTTCCAAAAACAAAAAGGGCAAGCCAGATTCAAGATGTCCAAGAACCACACGTCTATTTCCCATCTGCCTGGTCACAGAAAAATAGCAAGCGCTGACTGAAATTGACAGTTTTAGTCTCATTGGGTGGCTTTTCGCAACTTTTATGAGTCAAGTGACTCGTGTAAGTTGCGGTTTATACCATGGTACACTGGAAATAAAACTACTGCTTAAGTTTTTCACCTCAGAGTCCCACAAAGTTACTAATTTTAGTCACTTAAAACTCATCTTTGATAATGGCTTCAATGTCACTCTTCACTCAGGAAACAGGAATATGCAAATTAGCCCCCCGTCTCCAACCTGCTCCACATTCACTTGCTTGAAGTTGTAGTAAACACTGAAGTAGTTAACGCTACATAATGGCAAGTGACAATATTAGATCAATCCATCCGTATATGTTTGAACCGAAACTGATTCTGAAGAAGAGGAAGAGCGGTACAAGTCAGGGTATCAGAATGGTAATGCATGTTATGTATCGCTCTCTATATTTTCGGAAACGTTATGGTAATTGATATCATTAGCTTTTGGCTTGACTGCATTATCAAATAGCTAATAATGTGTCACAAATGTTGCACAGACCATGTTCCTGTTGGACATCTCAGTGTGCTACCTTATAAAGCTCAACATCCTTAGGTAGAAACACTTTGAGAATGATATGAAAAGCTCCACCCATAAGTTAGATCAATTATAAATTAATAAGAAAAATAACCACTTTTCCCATAATAATAGAACTAATGAGTGCTATTGTTGTTTTCACTAATGTACAACCCGTTCAAATATGTTAACAACTCAAAAACTGTGTTTTAGGGTTTCATGACACTTTAAAACATGATGCACTTAGGTGAAAAGCAACAGCACATCTGATATTATTTTGTATTTAAATATAAGCATGTTTTGTCCCACAACCAGTGTAGTAAGAAAAACATGAATTATGTTCAAAACACAATTAATAAAATCTAGTCTCAAATCCTATGTGGTGTTGCTTGTCATGTCAAGGATTTTTAGATCTTTAAGTGGAAAATTGGTGCAGCTATCTGTGAGGGCAATACTAATCCAGTGGCATCAAAGAAACATTAATTCATGCACAAATACAGAGAGAAATGCATAAATAATTAAAAACTTGTTTTTAAGAGTTAAACAACTTGCCGCACTAATAAATCAAATAAAATATGGTGTTAAATTCACATTATTTAATATACTGTGTATTTCCATCAATAATATAGTATAGGAGATGTCCACTTGTATCTTAATGGAAAAATCGAAACACTCAATATGGCAGCTGTAGGAGTCAATCACCTGTTTGTTTGTTTGTTTAATTTAATAATTTATTGTACTATAATACCCTAATGCATATGAACTACAGCTTGGGATCAGTAAGATTATTGTTTTTGCAGTAAATTTATCAAATGTAAAAGTAAAAACATTTATAAAGTTACAAGTAAGGGCGGGCGATATACAGGTAGACATGATTAATATCAACCGGTAGAGATTTCGGATTATCGTCTCTCTCGTGGTTACATGCTCACATGACATTGCTGTGCTATGTGATCACGAAAAACATGCGTTTTTAAGCATTGTGGTTTAAAAAAATGATTTTAACCCACTGAAACAGCAGCAAAAGAGAACTCATTTCACTATATGCACTCATTTCACTATAAACGGTGCTCATAGAGCATGGAGTATTAAACAGAGTCATTCTTGCCACTTTATAGGTTTTGAACGGTTAACTTGTAAACGCCTGTCTTTGCAAGTATCCTCATAAACACACCAATTTAGGTCTTAAGTGAAAACAAACAGCTGAGAAAGAAAACACATGTGTAACAACATAAAGGATCAGGGCAGCTCTTAAAGTGACAGCAGTCGAATATTCCTGCTGTCTGTCATTCATCTTAATCAAACAACAAAAGAGAGAAAATCTCTCACTGCTCTTCAATAAATCACTTTTGTAACTTTAATAAGAAATATATATTTAATTTACACAGTAAAGAATATGCAGTGTTTTATACATTTGATTACTTTATACAATGCATGTAGCATTTCTTATTTATTTGTTCTACTGTAGTTTTTTGTTCTATTGCTTGTAATTGGCTTCTTATTCTTATTTAATCACTGACTGTTTACTTGTCTTCAGTGTCTTTTTTTTGTTTGTTAGTTTGTTTTTGTTTTTAATTTAGTCTAGTATTAGTTTTTAGTGATATTGTCACTAGTGACACGAATTATGAAATTTCTATGGTATCAAAAATTTGCCTATAATAAAGAACTTATTTAAAGCAAACACAACTATGTTGTGATATATATTGTTACCATGAAATAAAGTTACTCATATCGTGATATAAGATTTTGGTCATATCACCCACCCCTAAAGGTTTCTATTTCGGAAGCTGTTCTTTTGATCTTCATCAAAAAAATATCAAGCAGCACAACTGTTCTCAACATAAGAAATGTTTCTTGAGCAGCATATCAGAATGATTTCTGAAGGATCATGTGACACTTCAAACAGAAAACAGTTATTTTAAACTGTAATAATACTTCACAATATTACTGTATTTTTGATTAAACAAAGGCAGCATTGGTGAGCATAAAATACATCAAAGACAATTTATGGTACTGTTACTGTTACTGTCAAATTTATTTCTTACATTATTAAAACAGAATTTCGACAAACAGTCAAGTCTTTATCCATTCATCTAGATGGCGGATGTTCTTATATAAGGTTGAAATTGCTGCCGGGGGCGTTAATAATATGGTCGCCGAGTGAACTGACTTGCTTTAAAGTACTCATTAATTTTGAACAGACAGAAACTTTGATCACAAAGTCTACACAAATTTTCCACTATTTTTTTCTGTAGCATGTTTGCAAAAACTGTTATGCAATATTTCAAATGCACCAGGCCAGTGTGTTATTGTGATGAAATGCATTTCAACACCTAACCAGTAATAATCAAATCAGTGTTTGGTCACGTTATGCATCGGACAGACGGTCTGTTGTTCTAAATAAGCTGCGATGAGTAACAGACTTTATGCTGATTACTAAACGGCTACAAGTGATTAGATTCACACATACGGTGGCAGGCTGCCTGTTTTTCTAAAATGAGTCAAACTCTGGTGGTCTAGAGACACGGCGCGCTTGGACGTCCTCGGTCGACTGCGCATGGCACTCGTTGAGCAGTGGGAGCTGGTTTTTAATGGAAAGAGAACAGTGGGAGACAATCTCCTGTTTGAACGTGGGAGCCCCCGCACTACACACACACACACACACACACACACGGCCGATGAGTAACGTGAACGCGAGCGAGTGCCGGGTGAATGAATTCAACATCCCCCTCAACATGTGCACATATGACAGGCTGAGGACGTGCGGCGGGCAGAACAGCGGGAATCAGTCTGAATCAAGCCTCCTCTCTCTCTTTCCCTTGCTGTCAATCATAACATATCTCCCCATCTTTCTCTTTCTACCCCTGGGTGCACAATCCATCCCAGAATCCTTTGCTTTCATTACCGACGGCGAGATGCCCTGCTCACCCGCTGTCTGTTTGGCCCTCACCTCTGAAGTGACCAAGACCTGCATCACATTCACATCACACATTCGACATTTAGAACTGATGCAATTCCTTGCATCCCCTACATGAAGCGAGACTATATATACCAGCATTTCCTTTAAAGGAATTATTCACACAATATTCTGTGTCTCAGGATGTTATTATTTGTTTTTCAAAGAACTTTCTGGAATTTATAACATAGCCCCATGTAAATTCATGCATTTCATCTCTCTGCTAATAATAATTCACATTGTCTACGGTCTAACATGCATATATACAGATGCATAAATCTAAATTTGGTGTTTTTATGGTAACACTTTACAGTAAAGTTCAATATGTTTAATGTTACTTTATGCACTAGGCATCGAGAACTAACAAGGCACTTTTTTATCATTTAAAATATGCTATTATTATTTTGGTAACACTTTATTTTAAGGACCAATTCTCATTATTAACAAGCTGCTTATTAGTATGCATATTACTAGCATATTGGCTGTTTATTAGTACTTATAAAGCACATATTAATGCCTTATTCTGTATGACCGTATTTTAGATTCCTTAATCCAACCCCAAACCTAAACTTAACTACTACTTTTCTAACTATCAATAAGCAGCAAACTAGGAGTTTGAGACAAAAGTCATTATAGTTATGTCATGATAGTTACTTTTAAAAGGTTTTATAATATAATATAATTTAATATATACTTTTAAAAATTCATTTTTAAAATACATAATTTATGTATTTATAAATAAAAATACTGGTTAATTTAATTTATAATTCCTACTTTATTAATTTCTTATATAATATTTGAATATATTTTTATTTATTTAAAATAAATACATAAAAATATTTAATTTGAAACGTTACAGATGTAAATGTAGAAATTAACATTAACCTAAATACTGTTTGTAAATATTGTTCGTTGTTATTTCATAACTAATGTTAACATAATACAAACTTATTGTGGAACCATTTTTAATATTAAATTAGTATAAGAATAGTACATAAATATACATAAAATATATCATCCAACTTTATACATCTATAGATGTTCTGAAGAATTTGCTCCAAAAAATGCGCCAAAAAATTTAAAGTATACAATATAACTTACCCAGTTACACTTTAGATTGGGGAATGCTATTAACTATTAACTAGTTGCTTATTAGCATGTATATTATCAGAATATTGGATGTTTATTGGTATTAAAAAGCACATATTTATGCTTTATTCTGCATGACCATATTCTAGATCCCTTAAAATATCGCCATTTTGTTTAGCATCCGATGGACGCAAAGTGTGTACGCTATTCTCTGTCATCAGTAACTGTCACGAATCCGGTTTGTGATCTTCCGCCCACTCACCATCAGAGGTCGCTCTTCCATCATATTGACTCTCACAGCACACAGACAGTTACATATCACCCACGGACTGCATTTCCCATCATTCATTGCACAAGTACACACAGCTGTCTCAATCACACGCTCACACCTGAGAACTATCACACCATCACACACTCTTTATAAGCCCTGAACTTTCTCTCCCTCACTGCCGAGTATTGTTCTGCGTATAACACACTCCTTGTGTTAGCTGCCGTACCGAGCCATTCTGTGTTTTCTGTTTAGTTCCAGTATTGTTCTGCATTTATAACTCTCCTAGTTTTAGCTGCGATACGGAACCCACTTAGTTGTCATAGTCTTGCCTTGCCTTGTGTGTTTTCTAGTGTTTTGATTCTTGCCCGTGTTTCCTGGATTTACCCTTTGCCTTGCCGTTCGGACTCTGTTTGCACCTCTCTTGGACTACTGCTTGTGTACCTGGATTATCTCTCTGCCTTGCCCTGTTTGATATTGTTCGCCGATCGTCGACCCACGCTTGCCCTAAGATTACTCTGTTTCTTGCCCATGCCATATCCGTTTGCTGTTGTTTGACCCTGCCTGTGATTTGACTGTGTTTATAAATAAAAGCTTGCACTTGGATCCGCTTGCCTCAAGTCTCGTTCGCCCCGTTACAGAAACGCATGGATACGTATTGTACGTTTATTTACACTTTGATTTGAATGGAAACAGCGTATCCATGCGTTACTGATGACAGAGAATAGCGTACGCACTTTGCGTCCATCGGATGCTCTCCAAAATGGCGCTACGCTGACACAGAGAGACAAGAGACGACGAATTGTTGAATAAATGTCGTTATTTTTATTTTATTTGGGTACAATAAGTATTCTTGTCGCTTCATAGAATTCAGATTGAACCACTGATGGCAGATGGACTATTTTGATGATGTTTTTTTATACTTTTCTGTGCCTTGATAGTGCAATTTACTTGGCAGCCAATGGGACAGTCACAAGCCTCCCGGTGTTCATCCAAAATATCTTAAATTGTGTTCCGAGGACAAACAAAGCTTTTACAGCTTTGGAACGACATGGGGTAAGTGATTAATGACAAAATTTTCATTTTGGGGTGGAGTATCCCTTTAATGGGGTGCAGTCTAACATGTGTTAATGCTTCATTTTTAAAAAACACATTATTTTTCACATAATTTACCTTTCTACACCGCTCTGTCCCTTCTCTTTTGAATACTCCAATGATTTCCTGTTTTTATGAAGCCCCTCCCTCAGAAATACGCATTGAGCTCAGATTGGTTAGCTGGCCCAGCGTGTTGTGATTCGCTAAACTGCCAATGTGCGTCTAAACATCACAACCCTCACCTCAGCGGCATGTGCTCCGGTTGTATTGTAAACAATGGCGTCGTTAATATCGCTTATCAATTAGTGAAGAGGATCACGCAGAACCTGTGCAAGCACACAGCTCTTAATGGTATGTATTTTCTTTGTTGTTGTCTCATACTTTTATATACGCTGTTATTTGTAAATGCTACTGCTTCAGTTAGCTTTTAATATACGGTTTTATCCTGATTAAAGCTTTAATACAGCATGGCACCCGTGTATTCATGTCCATGTTTAACGCTTCTCATAGCTATGTGAAAAATATCAGTCTGTCTATACACAAAAAGTGTATAACTGGAACACAGTTTATTGGAGCTGATGATCTGAATCAGGTGAGAGAGAGAGAGATGCAGACCAGAACATGTGCAGAGCAGGGGACGCGAGGAACATGATTAAGAACCGCTGCTTTAGAACACTGATTTTGAAACTTGTGAATCCATTAGAATCGTTAGAAGACAGAATCGCGATTCATATATGTGACCCTGGACCACAAAACCAGTCATAAGTGTCAATTTTTTGAAATTGAGATTTATACATCATCTGAAAGCTGAATAAATCAGCTTTCCATTGATGTATGGTTTGTTAGGAAAGGACAATATTTGGCCGAGACACAACTATTTGAAAATCTGGAATCTGAGGGTGCAAAAAATCAAAATACTGAGAAAATTGCCTTTAAAGCTGTCCAGATGAAGTTCTTAGCAATGCACATTACTAAACAAAAATTAAGTTTTGATATATTTACAGAAGTAAATTTACAAAATATCTTCATGGAACATGATCTTTACTTAATATCCTAATGATTTTTGGCATAAAAGAAAAATGGATAATTTTGACCCATACAATGTATTTTTGGCTATTGCTACAAATATACCCCAGCGACTTAAGACTGGTTTTGTGGTCCAGGGTCACATATGAATAGATTTTTTTCGTGCACCCCTAGTTTTGACGGCATGCCAACAACTCTTCGTCTTCTCTAAATCGCAATCAACCACCCCTTTAACCCTCCCCCATATAACATACTACAACAACTGCCTTCCTTACTATCAATAAACAGCAAATTAGGTGTTTATTGAAGAAAAACTCTAAGTTAATAGTAAATGTGTGTTCTCTAATCTAAAGTGTTGCCATATATTATATTATAATATTACATATTATACACACACATTACAGACTGGCAAGGATGACCTTTAATTTGTGAAGATTTGTATCTGTATGATTTAACCAATGTTAAAACCCAGTCTAGGCCTGCGGGCAACAGCATTTTCATTTTCACGGAGAACTACTTCTTTAAGTGTGCATGCGTGTCTTTACATGCGTGACAGTATACTGTTCTCTAACCTCCGTTCTGTCTACATATGTCCCTGCTTGCGTTTATCCCTCTCTCCATCTCAGTGACATCCCTGTCTCATGTTATCTCTCTCTCACACACATTCTGTCTTTTAAAGCTGTGTATCTATCGCTCTCACTCCCCTTTCAGCTCGTCCATTCATTGCGTCTATCTCTCCTTGTCTCTTTCTGTCTCTCTGATGGACCGAGCGCGGAAAGGAACTACTTTTCCCCCAATATCTCTGATTCCATCTACTTTTCCGCCCCCTTTTCTCCTCCATGTCAAAACCCAGACAGATGTCTCATCGCTTTCTTCGGAGATCTTTGACAGCTAAGACGAATCGCGCCACGTATAGAATGTGCTCGCAGGTTAAAAATTATCAAATGAAACAACAAAAAACCATTGGAATTATGTGTCTGCAGTCAGGCCGCATCTCGGCGAGCGCGATTACTGTGTTATCAGAGTGTGTCCTCTACGAAATGGGTTTTACAGGATTTCATTTGCTCTATATGAGGGAATCAGGTGCAGAATAGAACATCTACTTCACTGTTGTGATAGACATGGAGACATGCGACCCGGGGCAACACGCATTACACACACACACACTCACTCACTCACTCACTAGTTATCATGTGGCAGCTGTGAGGAAGTTTGACACTGTCTGCCATTTCTCTTTGTTATCCAGACAATCGGAGCGGAGCAGAATGTTTCTTCTCTCTCCGCTCTATATAAAGCTTTGGGCTGCAGTGTCTGTCAGAGAGGTACTAAGTTTTCAACAGAGGAACTTACTGTACAATTCAAAGTGAAACTTTAGAGGAAAAGAACTCCCGGGGGTTTGGGATGTATTGAGAATTACAACATCCCTAATAGGGAAGACACAACCTTATCTGACTTGGGTTATGGGTGTACAAGAATATACACTGCCATCGTCATGATACCATATCCATATATTCGAGTTATTAAAGGTGAAATGTAATTTCTGAGCCTGAAATAATGAGTGATTTCCCAAACACTTACCCCATCTTCCATTGCAAACCAAACATACAGCCCTGCCAGTTGTATCGTTGCAGAAACTGGGATTGGATAAAGTATTTTAACATTGAAAAATGGCATGCATCGGCTACAGTATAAAGAATGATCATATTTACAAAAGAACCATGATGCACTGGTGGTCTCCAGTTTAATTTGAGCCATGATTTTTTGAGTTGGCCGGTTTGTTAATTAACAAATGGTGGATGATAACTGGTACAGGTCATAATAAAGGTTTAATTATGAATCTTGACTGTAGAATTAGTTTTTATGGATAACAGAGATAAAGCTAGCAGGAAAAAGCTTCTCATTTCAGTATAAATATCTAAATATTCCTCAAGAAATCAAGAAACATTAACATGAGAAGTAAAATGATTTAAGATATAAAGTCTTGTTTTCAGAGATTTGCTTAGCACAGGAAAAATATCTGCCAGTGGGGTAAGAAAAATAAACTTAATTCAAAGGGAAAATAAGATTACTTTTCTTATCCCACTGGCATAGTATTTTTCTTGTTTTGAGAAGAAGAAAAAAAACTCACTTAAAAATTGATGCTTCTTTTAGAAAATAAGACTAAATATGTCATTTTGCTTTTCAAGTAAACGTCTTGCACGCACACACACACACACACACACAATCTGTTAATGGGGTAAGAAAAATAAACTTAATTCAAAGGGAAAACAAGTTTATTTTTTCTTGTTTAAAAAAACCCACATTTTAATACATTTTTACATCAAAACAACTTAATATGTCATTTTGCTTCTTTATGTTTAGATATTTACACCAACTACAAATCAAGACACTCTTCATTTTGTTGCATTTGTGATATAAAAGCTTACAGTTTTTGTCAATATGTGATGAAGAAAGAAAGATTATGAATCCAACACAACCGGTCCATTTATTTCCAACCAAAATCAATTTTGATTAAACCAAGCTCCAAGACAACTTGGTAAAACAGCAAAATAGTTAACCTAATCATAGTTTCACATAAAATATCATACTATCAGACTCTAGTGTCATTCAAAATATCACTTAAATGGCAAAAAGTTCTGCAAGATTTTTAGATTTTCTGAAGAAAATGTTTGTGCAAAACCCACTGCTAGGTTGTTTTGGTTGGCTACCAGGTCATTTCCATTATACAGGTCTTTAGATCTAGCTCAGGTTCCTCCCTCAGTGCAAGACTAGAGGATCTGATCACCTGCCAGGCAAAAAAAAAAAAAAAGTATAAACAGCGATGGAAACACCATAAAAACCAGTAATAGTTGGAGTAATTATAGTATTTTGTCAAAACTGTGGTCAATTTGTTAAAGCAGCAAGCAACTTCGGAGAAAAACCATGGTTCAATGCTGAAACGAGCCACGATTCCATTCAGTCAGAGAGTTTTAATCAGTACAGATGACAGTCGGTTGAAAGCAATGCGTCTGTGTGAAGCAAACATTCATTCATGTCATTTCATGGATCAAAACCGCCACGCAGAAGGGCTCCATTAATCAGCATTAACTCACATCGAGCGGCTTTGACGTGACAGATCTCACTTGACGGGTCTCCTCTCACTTGTAATTCAACACGACGACTTACGCTTGGACTGCAACCGAGCTTTCGAGAAAAAAAAAAAGTCGAGTAAGAACCTCTGAGGATCTGGCCCTCAGACAGGATGTGACTAGCTTACAGCTCCAGATTTTAGACCTCGAGATTTCTCCGAGGATTGACAAAACGCTCCCTGCCAGACGAGCGTATGCATCCGGGGGTGGCGGGGGTGGCAGGGGAGGCAGGGACGGGCTCAGACAGGGACAAGCAGACGCTCGATCTATGTGTCATCGCTTTTTTTCACCGGGTGAGATGGAGAGAATGTGTCGAAGGACGCTGGTGACACATGGGCGAGCTGCTTTATTAAAATTCTGCCCACGGTGTTGCCCCTGCCACTGACTCAGAGCCACAGTCTACCCCCTCCACCTGCTCCCACAGAGGTCGATCTGCTAATGACGTGGCCACCGGCCCCAAATGTCACTGGATTTCAGCCGATAAGAAGACGAGGTGAGTTTCATGGCTTTTGAATTTCTGGGCTTTGTGAGCCAATACGTGAATATGCGAAAAAGGGGGTTAATAGTGAGCATGTGTTTGTGGACTTGTGGGAATACGGTCTGTGTTTCTCCATAACTTGGTGCGTTGAATTGATTGAACATAATTACTTTTACAGAAGAACACCTGCACAGAGGAAATGTCATTTACAGTCTTTACATTCAACATACAACCGTTTACTACATCAAAATATGTTCTCAGCATCTGACACTATTTTTCTTTTTAGTGACGTCACATTACACTCTTATAAATAAAGGTTCCAAAAGGAGGTTTCCAATGTGATGCCATAGAAGAACCATTTTTGGTTCCCAAAAGAACCTTTCAGTGAAAAGTTCTTAAATGAACCATTTGGAAGAACATTTTAAAACTCAAAGAACCCTTTTCCACTATATAGAACCTTTTCTGCATTTGAAAGCTTCCATGGATGTTCAAGGTTCTTCATGGAACCATCAATGCCAATAAAGAGCCTTCATTTTTAAGAGTGTAATAAACATTTTTTAAAAATCTAAAAATTCTTTTTCCATTATTAAGAATATTTGAGGAATGGAAAGATTCCATGACAGTTAAAGGTTCTTCATGAAATCCTAGATTTAAGAGTATGTACTACTGAAACTTCTTTCATGCTGTAACTGAAGGTCATGGTTTACTGGGGGTTCATGAGGGAACTGGTTTGTGAATTGAAAAAAAAAGCTATTACCTAAAGGGTTAGTTCACCCAAAAATGAAAATTCTGTAATTAATTACTCACCCTCATGTCGTTCCAAACCCGTAAAACCTTTGTTCATCTTCGATGACAAATTAAGATATTTTTGATGAAATCCAAGAGCTTTCTGACCCTGCACAGACAGCAACTGAACTGACACGTTCAAGGTCCAGAAAGGTAGTAAGGACAAGTTAAGTTACTAAGTTAAGGTAGTAAGTTAAAATAGTCCATGTGACATCAGTGGTTCAACCTTAATTTTATGAAGCTACTAGAATACTTTTTTGTGTGCAAAGTAATGGCTTTAAAAAAAATAAATAAATAATGACTTTATTCAGCAATTTCTTCTCTTCCGTTTGGCTGACAAAAAAGTTAAGAAAAAAGAGAGAAGAGAAGAAGAATAACTGAATACTGGTACATTACATTTATAAAATTCTTCATTACTTTGAACCCAATTTTTACAGACTTTTCTTAAAGTGCTCTTAATGCAGCCTGTTGGACATCTTGCAAAGACATTAATACAATGCAATGTATCACTAAAGTATTATGATATTACAATTTGAAAACGAGGTGTTACCTTTGGGATATGTTGCTTGCTCTCAGAAGTGATTTTGACCTTCAGCCTCCATGTCTTACGTACTCCTCAAAAGTGGGTTGTCTTATAACTCCTATTCAATAAACTCATAATGTGCTGCGTACTGATAGCAAGGAGTTACAGTATGTCTAGGGTTAAGGGAAGTAGAATATGGTCATGCATTAATATGTACTTTATAAGTACTAATAAACAGCCAGTATTCTAGTAGGCTAATATACATGCTATTAAGCAGCTAGTTAATAGTGAGTGTTCCCTAATCTATAGTGTTAGCAACAACTACTACAACTACCTTACTATCAGTAATTAGCAAATTGGGAGTTTATTGATGTAAAACTCAGAGATCTCAATATGAACTCAAACATTTCTCAATTTCTGAGCTATGCATTCGTTTTAAAGCTCTTTTTATTCCTCCAAAGGAATTTTATGAAAAGTCAATACCTACATATATCTGGAAATACCACTGAATCTCAACAAAACAGCAATAAAGTGGTCCTCTGGATGGAAACTTTTCACATATTGAATCTGGCCAAAATGCAAATTCTCCATAACGTGGAAGACATTGTGAAAATAACGTTGACGAACTGCACCATTAATGCATCCCGGTGCTCTTAATTCTCATCCGTTAGTTAATAATCCCACAACAAGCCTCGACAGCTTCCAAGAATTAAGTGGCGGGGATTTTTTCAGATTACTTGTTTTAATGAAACAGCTTTTTTCAAATTAGTCG
>JAFVLL020041981.1:0-12630 GCA_021397915.2 Tor tambroides
GCGTGTGCATGCATGTATGTGATTGCGGTCTCACTGGACTCATGTGCTATGGATGTGGCGCTTGACAGGAGCAGTGTGCTGCCCATTAGTGCGGCCCTTCCCCTGTTCATCGCGAGACAAAGAGACGCATCCGTGGTACAAAGTTAGCGTGACGACCCCCATCGAGCACTTTCGGAGAGGAAGTTTTCAGCCCAGCCCCCATTTCTGTCAGTGATGTTTTGTATTCATGGGGTAGTTGTGCCAAAGGCTTCAACACAGGGTGCCAATCTTCACAGAGTAAGGAGGATTTCATAGACTGCAAGACTTACACAGTGCCAGGACTATTGCACAGTGAGGGTATCAGATGGTAATACCATGGTACTTTGATATAGTGCATGGTGCTGAATGATTATTGTAAATCACATAGGCTACTATGGTATTTACACAGTTTTTTGAAGAATATTTACATTTCTGCACTGAGCAGACACGTTTATCCAAAGCGACTTACAAAAGAAGCACAAAAGCAATTTGTCAAAGAGCAAACCATATTTGTAATATACAATGATAGATTTATTAGACAACTAGATTAGGAAGCAAGCTAGAAAAGAGAAATGCAGAGATAATAAAATAGCATTATCATGGTACATGTCTAGAAAATTTTAATTTTTATTAATATAAATGTTTCTGTTGAAATAAAACATTATATTAATATAATAATAATATATAAAATATATATTTTGTTACAAAAATCTGTATAATCTATGTATGTATGTATGTGTGTGTGTGTATTTTTTTTTTTTTTTTTTGCTCAAACGTTGCTCTTTCAGAGACCATAAGTTGTCAATTATGGTTCATTTAAGTATTAGCTTTTTCTCAGTTATATTGCATTTATATATTTGCAGCATTACATTAATTGATTCTGATGAGAAATGATTGAGTTCATATCGATATCATATCTTGCCAAATTGAGTTCATATCTTGGCAAATTTGAGCACAGTGTGAGATATAATTGAAACTTCTCTAAGACTACTCTCTTTTTTCTAAGAGAAAAATCTGAATCAAAGTGTCCATTTGTTCTCCTTTTTATCTCACTGCTGTCTGGAAGAAACAAATGAAACCTCGATGAGACCTCATTTGTGGTTTCTTTCTATAGGACTAAATGTAAAGATGTTTCATGAACAAAACATCACTCATGTTAATGAACTTTGATCCTGCAAACACAGCAGTTTCCTCTGAATGCACCACAAACAGCTCATCGGCTTGTCAATAGATGTGATATGCAGTGAATGTGGTTGCTATGGAAATGACTAGCTATCCATAACCTAATTCTCTTAGAAGCATGAAACCAATACAGTAGTCATTCTTTTGCAGTGTCAAACTTTAAAGCTCTGTGTGAAGTTAAAAGACATGCACAGCTTGCGTGATCATCACTGAATGTTTCATCCTCTAAACACGTTGCTGAGCAGTCATTCAACAAACCTGACCCATTACACATGAAATCTTACATGTTAAAGATGCAAAAGAGACAATCTTTAATCATTTGAACACCAAACAGTGCTGGACAATTTATATGGAGCATAAAACATGAATAATACAATATTAAAAATAAAGTGCCTTTGGTTAGGGAGAGTATAATGATCTTGTTAGGATCATATCTTCTCCTCTGCAGACCCCAGTATGGGGAGTTATTTCTCTCTCAAGGGTACTAATACATTTTATAGTGCCACAAATTCACATTTTACAGAGGAAGCCCAATAAAAATTTAACTGTTGCTCCAATCCAACAGAAAAAAAAAATTGACAGAATATCCAAATGACTTTAAATATTTCTGAACTCTATAAAGACACAAACTACAGAGCCAAAAAATATGTATTAGAATTAAGTATTTTAGCTGTATTCATCACTAACAGGTGCAAAAGCCTTATCCAAAATGTAATGGTTTTGAAATTGAACACTGAACTAGTAACTTCCATTAATATTCCAATTAACCTTAATTATTGGTGGATGCACATACTTTTGGCTATTTAGTGTAGTATATGTCAAAACTAAGAATTCAAAGTCTATACTAGGTCCAAAGCATCAATATATCTAAAAGAAAGGGGGGGTTAAAACTCCTCTGGTTCTTCCTTAGAATATCCATTAATGAATGCAATGCAGCCTTCACACTAACACAGAATTAGCACATCATTGCAGTTAACACATCACTGCAGACAGAAGAACTTTATTTAATGCCATTTACCAGGCTGTTAGCAGCAGCACCTTGCTGTTTTAAAGATGGGAGGGTGATCAGTTTTCTGCTCTTTCTCAGAAATCCTATACAATCCTTTAAAAATGGCCCCTAACAGTCACATCACGACTAGAGATCTCTGTGAGAGAAATCGATACTGTGCTCAAAACGGCAACAACGTAGTTTTCCCTTTACCTGCTCGACACCGTCGCAATCGAAGACTCGTTACCACAGATTCGTCCACTCTCTCTGCAGACTCCAGAGCAATCAGTCTGACTCAATTAAAAGACACTTGGACCGGCACCTCATTGATAAAACTTTACACCGCCGGAAGAACAGAGAGGCATTGCAGGCTTTGTTTTCTCAAAATACTATTAGACTTGTTCTTTGTGATGTCAGCTGCCAGAGATTTTCATTTGTGTTTTTGTGTCATCGATTGATCTCATTGAACTCTATACTGCTATAAAGGGGTCATCAGATGCCCATTTTCCACAAGTTGATATGATTCTTTACGGTCTTAATGAAAAGTCTGTAAAATAGTTTGGTTAAAATTTCTCAATGGTAGTGTAAAACACCCTTTTTACCCCTTTAACATTTTATGTTAGCCTTATGTTACACCTCAAATATATATATATGCAAAACTCAACTCAAATGAAAAAATTTCGTTTTTTTTGTTTGTTTTTTTGGAAGGTACATGTTATCTGGCAACATGCTTGAGCAAACTAATCAAAGCAAAAAAAAATATTTCTACATCTTTTTTTTTCAAACTTACAGTGCCCTCCACTAATATTGGCACCCTTGGTAAATATGAGCAAAGGCGGCTGTGAAAATAAATCTGCATTGTTTATCCTTTTTATCTTTCATTCAAAAAATTCACAAAATTCCAACCTATGAAGTAAAACAATTGAAAGTGGGGGGAAATCTCATTGTGAAATAAATGCTTTCTCTAGTTCATGTTGGCCACAATTATTGGCACCCAATTATTGCAACATCCTTTTCCCAGGGTAACAGCTCTGAGCTTTCTCCTATAATGCCTGAAGAGTTTGGAGAACACCTGATAAGAGATCAGAGACCATTTTCTTCATCACTCCAGATCCTTCAGATTCACAGCTTCTTTTCTTCAGTTCACCCCACTCATTTTCTATAGGGTTCAGGTCAGAGGGCAGGGACAGCCATGGTAAAAGATTCATTTTGTGCTCAGTGACCCATTTTTGTGTTTATTTTGATGTTTGTTTTGGATTGTTGTCCTGGTGGAAGATCCAAACACGGCCCATTATAAGATTTCTAACAGAGGCAGTCAGGTTTTGATTTTTTATCTGTTGGTATTTGATAGAATCCATGATGCCATGCATCTGAACAAGATGTCCAGGACCTCCAGCAGAAAAACAGGCCCACAACATTAAAGATCCAGCAGTATATTTAACCGTGGACATAGGGTACTTTTTTTATCCCTGTTTGTACTAAACTCATCTGGTGGGTTTGCTGCTAAAAAGCTCTTCCTTTTTTTTTTAGTTTCACGTGACCATAGAAGCCAGTGCCATTTGAAGTTCCAGTCGTGTCTGACAACTGAATATGCTGGAGTTTGTTTTTGGATGAGCTAGGAGAATTTTTCTTGAAACCCTCCCGAACAACATGTGGTGATGTAGGGGCTGTTTGAATTTTTTTTTTAAGGTTTTCTGACTCCGAGACTCAACTAATCTCTACAGTTCTCCAGCTGTGATCCTTGGAGAGTCTTTAGCCACTCAAACTCTCCTCCTCACCGTGCATTAGGACGATATAGACACATGTCTTCTTCAAGGCAGATTTTTAACATTTTTAGTTGATTGGAACCTCTTAATTATTGCCCTGATGATGAAAATGGGGATTTTCAATGCTTTAACTATTTTCTTACAGCCACTTTCTAATTTGTGATGCTCAGCAATCTTGTTCTGCACATCAGAACTATATTCTTAGGTTTTACTCCTTGTGATGGATGATTAAGGGAAGCTGACATTTGTGTTCCTCATATTTATAATCCTGTGGAACAGAAGTCATGGCTGGACATTTTCATGCTCCTAATCACCCTGGTGTGCTAAAAATGTAAATATGAATGGGAATATACTTCAGAGATATTTTACTCATAAGGATTTCTAGGGGTGCCAATAATTGTGGCCAACATTCATTGGAGAAAAACATTTATTTCATCATAAAATTTTCTCCCCGCTTTCAATTGTTTTACTTCAATGATAGGTTAGAATTTTGTGAATTTTTTGAGTGAAAGATCAAATGGATAAACAATGCAGATTTATTTTCACAGCCGCATTTGCTCATATTTACCAAGGGTGCCAATATTAGTGGAGGGCACTGTATTTCAACTTAAATTTATAATTGCAAATAATATATGCATATTTCAAACTTAGCATTGTATAAATTTACACATTCATACAAATTTACATTTGTACAAATTTGTATGTGCAAAATCCGGTCACTTCAATAGGAATCCACATGATATGAAATATAAATATATACAGTAAAAACAATGTTTATAATTAAATGCTCTAAATTTTCATGTTAAATTGACAGCCCTAATAAGAAAGTAAATAGCCATTTGGAGAGCAAAAATGTCAGTTAGAGTATAGTCGGATCAACTACTTCACCAAGGCTGCGAACATTTGCATTACATTCAGCATATATTATATCTCTCTTCTAAACGAGAAGATACTAAATAATTAATGTGGCAAAACAGAAGGTTATACACATGATTTAAGAGCAGAATAATCAGTGGGCATGTTGACATGTGAGCTTGCACGCACACAGCAAGCTGACACATGCCATCCTGTACATGGTGAAAGATATAGAGATGTGTCTGGTCGGTCTGGGGTGTGGACGTGGGGGACATATTCTCTCAAAAGACCTCCAGCTAAGATAATAAAGATCACCGCCAGTGTACCAAGCTGTGCCAGGGCTGTCTGAAGCAGCTGTGCCTAGGTCTGGTATAGCTCTTGGCTGGGTTGCTTATGTTACAGACCTGTCATGAGGTTTGGACTAGGTTTTGGGTGAAGTGGGACCATCTGACAGATTGGTGATCTCAGGGAGCCCAGAATCCAGGTGCAACCACCAGGTCCCACAGCTGGATGTAAAAGCTCCAGCAGGGTAAAAACCCTTTTTGTAATTGGTTGCTTTTGGCTCTGGCACAAACAGGTTCTGACCTTTGATGGCAAAGCATTTGGTCTTCCTCATCATTAGGCTGCTCTGCCCATATGCCAAGAGATATAATTGGTCCTTTCCTCCTCTGTTCAGCTTGAGCAGAACGTTCATTGTCTCGAGAGGAAATGCTTCACCACAGAAAGGTTCTTTACCAGTTCCTCTGCTTCTTCAGACCATTCAAAATTATGCAATTGTGTTGACAAGTACATATGTATCCTGCTTCATCATTTTGAGCTGTTTATGCACTGAATAAAAATATTTCTTATGATATAATTATCATGTTTCTACTCCAAACCATGGTTGAGTTATAATTATTTAAATGACTGCTGTCATAAAAAATTGTTTTTGAGAAAACAGCCTCTAAAGGGAAGACTGACACAGAAAAGAAGAAATTGTTGAATAAAGTTATTTGTTTTCTCTGCCCACAAAAAGTATTCTTGCAGCTTCATAAAGCTACGGTTGAACCACTGATGTCACATGGACTATTTTAACAATGTCATTACTACCTTCCTGGGCCTTGAACGTCGTAGTTGCATTGCTGTCTATGCAGGGTCAGAGAGCTCTTGGATTTCATCAAAAATATCTTCATTTGTGTTCTGAAGATGAAGGCCTTACAGGTTGGGAACGAAATGAGAGTGAGTAATTAATGACAGAATTTTCATTTTTGGGTGAACTAACCCTTTAAGAGTGCCAAAACAGCAGTTAACATTTGAATTTTGAATGTTGAATGAATTGATATAACTAACATAACATGAAAGCAGAGAGCTTGTTTTATCAAAAACAACATAAAACAGTCAAAACTGCATTTCTACACAAACTGCATATTTTCTCTCACAAGAGTATGTCACATAACCTGATTTCCTCTTTTGTGGACGTTAAGTCAGGGAGGCAGGTCGGGGTGACAGAAGCAATATGGTGGGGTACCAAGGGACTATTCGCTGCTAGGTGGCCTGGGGAACACTGAGGGCAAAGGTGCAGAGAGCTCAAACAAACCCTGTGCCTCAGTCAACAGAGTTAACTCTCCATAAATGCTAAGCAAACTCGGCATAATCGCACAACAATGGCACAATTAGCCGTAACCCCATGGATATTAGCTTGGAAAACACGCCCCCATGATTCATGCCTTTCAGACATTTGCATTATCATCCATTTTTTGCACCTCAATCCCTCATTTTATTTTAACTCCCCCCTTTTTTCTAAAAAGCTCATTTGTGAAAATGCTAAACACTCATTTAAATATGCAAAGAGCAGCACCCCCGTCTAAAATGAGGTGCTAATTTAAAAAACCTACAGACCATGTCTGGCTCATGTCTGTCTGAAGCTTAGAGCTTAAATCAGCAAATAACTAGCTCTGAATTGAGCAGAGCATTCTGCTTTAGCATTCACAATTTTGAAAGACCTTACAGGTACTTAGCAAAGCCCCTCGCTCTCCTACAATCAGTGGATCTCGGTTCGAACAGAGGAGAGTTCATCTCAATCAAGGCTGGCGCAACAGAAGAGGGCTCTGTATTGACTGTTGAGGAAAGATGAACTATTTGTTTTCGCTCCAAAGTGAAAGGGAAAAGGAGTCCAGTGATTGGTTTTGCTTCGGGAAAAACGCCTTTCGGTGGCTTGCTGAGAAGGACAGACCTCTGCAGGTGAATTAACCTTGTGGAAAATCAATGCTAGTCTGATCAAGTCTCCCGGAGAAGAATTTCGACTTATTCACAAGGCAATTGGCCGATGGAACGGCTGTTGTCATTGAGCAATTCCTTACAAAGCACTTCCACACATGTGAGAGATTCCATCTCGTTTGTTGTTTCTGCAAGTCTGCGGTGGTGATCAATTGCATTCGGAGAACTAAAAAGTCAGCATAAAATGAGATCTGTTTAAAAGAGTGAAATGCATGTCCATCAATCTCACTGAAATAGAAGGGTGTTTGTTAAACTATAGGCACTTTTTCAAAATAAGCTCTCTTAAAACATACCCTTCAGACTTTCACTGGTTTAATTTGTCAACCTACAGTGTCTTGCTGTGTGCTTAGGGTCATTGTCCTGTTGGATGGTGAACCTTCTGCCCAGTCTGAGGTTCTGAATGCTCTGGACTGGGTTTTCATTAAGGCTATCTCAATATTTTGGTGCACTGAGCTTGTCTTCTACTCTGATGAGTCCCTCAGTCCCTGCCGCTGAAAAACAGCCCCACAGCATGAGGCTGCTACCACCACACTTTACTTTTGGGATGGTACTCAGCAGGTGATGAGCAGAGATGGTTTCCTTCAAACATGATGCTTAGAACTGAGGTTCATCAGACCAGAGAATCTTGTTTCTCAGAGTCTGAGGGACCTTTAAGTACTCTTTTGTGAATTCCAAGTGTGTTTTCATGTGTCTATCACTGAGGAGAGGATTGAGTCTTGCCACACCACCATAAAGACCTGATCAGTGGAGTGTTGCAGTGATGTTTGTCCTTCTGTAGGTTTCTCCTATCTCCACATATAATCATGGTGCTCAACTAGAGTGACCATCAAGGTTCTTGGTCACCAGTCTAACGAAGGCCCTTCTCCATCAATTGCTCAGTTTGGCATGCTACATGCTTCTGTGAAACTTCAATGCAGCAGAATTTTTTCTGAACTCTTCCCCAGATGTGTGGCTTGATGGAATCCTGTTTTTGAGCACTATAGGCAGATCTTTTGACCTCAGGGCTTGGTTTTCGCTCTGATATGCATTTTCAGCTGTTAGACCTTTTATTAAGACCTGTGTGCTTTTCCAAATCACACCCATTCAATTGAATTTGCCACAGGTTAACTTCACTCGAAGTGTAGTAACATCTACAAGTATTCTGAATGCTCCTGAGCTAAATTTCAACTGTCCCAGATAAGGGTATGAATACTTATGCAATGGAATCTTTTAAGTTATTTATTTTTAATAAATTTGCAAAAAGATATTAAAAACCTGTTTTTTGCTTTGCCATTACTGTGCATGGAGTGTAGATTAATGTGGAAAAAAAAGAAATTTAAAGCATTTTAACATAAGGCCAGCAACATAACAAAACGTGAAAAAAAAAAAGATTTTGCAAGGCATATATATATTTGAATGATAGATTTTTATAGTGAAAGGTCTGGGTCAAAAACAAAATCTGTTTAATAAAGGTGTTTGAAAAGTAAAACAGGAACATAACAAATGCTTATGCAAACCCTCCTACAAATTCCACTACTTATACAAAGAACAATTCCAAATGCCGAGAGTATATGAAACTATGACAGCATTAGATCTATAGCTCCATTGTTGAGGAACCCGCCTGTCTATTGATCACCCTACACAGAGACATCAAACCGCCCATCGGGTCTGTTAGAAAAACAGTGTACGCACAATGTAATATGAACACCATGCATCACCAGTCAGCTCTGGCCAGGGGCCTGTCCCCAACAGCTGAGTCCTCTCCGCAGGGCTGGCGGGAGGGGTAGAGTAACAGGTAGCATCCCCAGGTGCTGGAGTATCAGCGGGGTCGCTAACCCATCGTGCAGAGCGCTAGCAAAGCTGCGCTTAATTAGCTGAGAGGGAGCCCCCATTGGCCCGTAATGGGCCAGTTTGCGAAGCTCGAATGGGGTACGCTGAGGAAAAGATGAAGAGATGGGGGGAAACAAGGAGGGGGCTTTCCTAAACCCTTCTCTGCATTATGGATTTGCCCATCTGGCCAAGTGAAGAAAGTCCCATCGCCGGACGAGTTAAACAAAGACTGAGGTAGAGGGGGGCGTTTCCGAGATCACACGCTAAATTACGGTGGCCGTCACTCAACTATTGTGTATCTGATGGGCTGGCTATTCACAGCTGGGCTGGCCAAATTGTTCTTTTATACTCTTTTTATAACCCTTTATTGAAGCCAGAGGGGTGAGTGAATGATTAACGGACGGGACAATGAGGTTTGCTCGTCTTCAGCCTCTCTGACTCAATTTAATTCGCTTATTTTTTCCATTCCCTCCTTCCCAGATGCAAATGCAAAAGGGCTCGCTTGGATAACTGTGTCCACAGTGATCACATGCTGGAAAATTAAAAGTTGCTCTGCAGACAATGAAAAGCCTTCCAGTGATTTCAGTAAACTGTTTGTGCTCTTCGGGTTTTTGGCCCATATTTCCTTGCTCTTGGTTTAATTTAGTTTCACACATCAAAGAAATAGCTAAATAAATACCAGTGCCTGGTGTACACCATTTATATTTGGTCAAATAACATCTAAATAAATTTAAAAAGAAAGAATAAAAGTCATTTTTCTTTTATATTTTTTATGAAAAATTAAACTAGGCAGATATGGTCAGGACAACAAGATAAAAATAAAATTAAATAAAATTAAATAAAATTCAAATTAAATAAAAAAATGGAGCTAAAAATAAAACAAACATTAAAACACATTAATTAAATTTCTAAAAGCTTTGCCTGGAGTCCTTACCTTATTTCAGTCAAGTGTATATCATTTTTAACATATTTTTAATTTCTTAATGTGTTACAAAAAAAAAAAAAATCAAATGAAAAATTACCTTTAAATGACAATCACTGACCAAATAATAGCACATTTTGTACATGCTATCTAGCCAGGCCTCCCTCTTTTTGTTTCATTCTTCTCTCTGATGTCCATTTTGCTGCCCCTCTTAGTCTCCTGAGGGTAAGTTGCTTAACAAACCTCTCGAATGAGGCTTATCCTCCTCAAACCCACCTACCCCTCTGGACCCCAGCCTTCTGAAGTTTGGGGGCAATTACAGGGGGAAGCAAGAGGCTCTTTTATTAGTTAAACAAATGAAGGCACCGGCTGGTAGGGTTCCATCACCCGCTGACATCCTCCAGGTAAAGACCGAGACCTGCTACAGCTCTTCCCTCAGATCTCTCACACTGAAGCTATTAGGAAACAGCGCCGAGGCAGAGGCTAAAGACTTTCAGAGGAAAAGACAGGGTTATAATGATATTTCTTACAGATCTGAGGAACTGTTTTATTGAAGACTGCTTTACTGCAAAGGAACAGGAAAAATCTAAGGGGAAAATGGTCCGGAGGTCAAGCACCGAAGGCAGACAAAAATGATTTCAAAACCAATTTACGGTATTTCGTGTCTCGCTAAAAAGTGCACCCAGGTACGTAAATGCCATGAGACTAGGTTGCAATTTACAGGTCAATGACATATAAGAGTGTCTATGGTGAGGAAAAGGACAAAAAAAAAATTTATTCAGTGTCAAGTACACTTTATATTCAGTTTCATGTGGTTTAAAAAAAAAACTTTTATACTATTTTCCACAAAATTTAAATTGCTGTAACCATCAGATAAAATTAGTAGCATATTTTCCTTATATCCTCCTTATATCTTATATATTCCTAATATACACATTTTCATATCATACATATAAGATGTAAGGAATGCATACACATTTTCAGTTGTTTTTAGTTTATTTTCCAACAGAAAAAGTAATTATTATAAGTAAATTTATAAATATGATATTTGAATATTTTAGGTTTTTTTATATTTGACATAACCTAAACTAACCTCACCTTGTCATAAAAGCTCAAATTATCTGATATTTTAAGAATATTACTGACCTATCACTGACTTTGATGGGGATCCTTTATATAACTTCATTTCCTGGACAGCTGAATCAACCAGACAACTGAAATTTGCCCTACAAAGAATATCAAAATGAAATTTTATTGCTCATCATAGAAGAATTGCCTTTTTAATGAATTTTTGAATTTAAGTTGATCAACAGGGGGAAAAATTTTTTCAAACTCTTTAAAGTCGGATATATTTTGATATTTTGATCTAAAAATGATTCCAATGATATCAATCCTCCGTGTCTTTATTTTTTATAGCTTTTTAATGCTTTTTTTTGTTTAATGAATTAACAAACAGGACAAAAAATAGCTTTAAGGCCTGTTCACATCAAAGATGTTAACTATAATGATAACTATATTAGCATCTATTTCAACAGACTATAACATTCTGCTTATTTTAAGCTCACGCTGCAGATTTACCATCTTTAAGATCTTTTGATCGGCTGTCAGCGTTTTAATCGTTCATCAGCTGGAGAAAAAAAAATGTCCTGAAAGTGATTCCAGTATAATCTTTCTGTGTTGTTATCATTACTGCTTTTTATTGTATTTTGGAAATAATTAATTGACAGGACAAAAAAGAGCTTTAAGGCCTCTTTACACTGTAGATATTAACTATAACTAAACCTATAACAAAACTTTATTATATATAGTCCACTTCAACAGACGATAAAGTTCTGTTTATTATAAGCGTGTGTTATGTCATCTGTCACTTTAAATGCTTGAGCTTTTTAAAAAAACGATATTGTTCTTCTGTGTCGTTATCATTATAGCTGTTGTGTGGATTTCACTATTCACAAATATTCAGAAAGATTATTAAAACTTTACCATTATAGTTATCATTCTTGGAAGTTTACACTTCTCTTTTGTAAGTTTTAATTTGATAAATAGCATCACATGCCAAAAACATTATGCTTAACGCCATCTTTTCACAACACACACACACACACACACACAAAGGCTGACAAACTGATTACAGAATAAGAACACAACCAGGGTGAGTGCTGCATCCCAGAGGGCCTTGCTGCCCTCCAAACACAAAGCTTATTCCCAAACCCACTCTCACACAAGGAAGAGAGCCTTGTAATTAGGTTCACATCTTTTCATTCATGTAATCATCACACCCTTGTCACAATTTGACGCACAATCAACTTTCTGAAGAGGCCTGAAGTGCACAGAGCCGACCTATGTGCTCCCGCATACACAAACAAGCTTATATGTTTGCCAAACACAATTAAAAGTTTCCTTGAAACAGATATTCTGTTTGCTCCCTCCTCCGGTGTTATCTTTCGGTTTTTCCGGAGAACGGTAAAGCCGCACTCGCTGGCCATTTTCGAGCACTTGGAGAAAGCTACATTGCATTTCAGTCACGACGCTCTGTGTATTTCCTTTGTCCTCTATTTGTATCAATTTGCTCCTGTCTAACAATAACAAAAGCAGTGCTGGAATACCAAATGTGGAGAGGGCTCTACCTTATCCAACTCATTACTGCAATTCTTTTTTCTAATAAGTTGCTTTATTAAGGCCTTGCCCTTCATTTGCACTCCTTGCAATTCATATGAAATATATATCCCTCCATTCTACAGTCAGATTTCCAAAAGGACAAAACAAATTCAGATTGTCCTTGGAGGGTGAATTAGTGCTTCAAAAACAGCAACTGTACATCTCTCACTGGAAAT
>JAFVLL020041982.1:0-15001 GCA_021397915.2 Tor tambroides
ATTATAACGTTCAGTGCGGAACATCATCAGCTGCTAAATTCAAATCTGCCTTTGCGCTTTGGCTGGCGCTGAGCCATAGTCAGACGCATTTTCACAGCACTGCGCATTATAACCAATCACACACGATTCTGTTGAGCTTATGAATGCAAAGGCCAATCAGAGGCGTTCAGATGAGTCATCTCTGTTTTTGAGAGTGCTTGAACTCTGGCTAGACTGAAGTAAGTGATAATGTTCTTTGATAATGTAAATGTTCTTTGCTTTGTTTCTGTACAATGACAGTGTTATAATTAGTAACTTGCAATTCAATTTTATTCAATTCACGTTAAAAAGTCAGTCGTATTAAAAATATTTTATGACATGACACCAATATCTGGAACTTAAGTAAAAATGCTAATTTTATACGTAGTTTAAAAGAGGTTTAAGAGGTTTTAGTACGTAGTTTTATACGCAAGCCAGGGACCTTGGGGTGATTCTTGACTCAGAGCTGAAATTTGATAGACAAATCAATGCTGTGGTTAAAGGTAGTTTCTTTCAACTGAGGGGCACTGCCAAACTGAAGAGTTTCTTGAATTTTAAAGATTTGGAGACTGCGATTCATGCTTTTATTTCATCCAGACTGGATTATTGCAATTCTTTATATCTGGGGCTCTCCAAGAATCTGCTTGCTCAGCTGCAATTAGTGCTAAATGCAGCAGACAGACTGTTGACTGGCAGGAGGAAATGCTCTAGTATATCTCCGGTGCTGGCCTCTCTGCACTGGCTGCCTGTTGATTTTAGAGTGCAATATAAGGTCTTGCTAATGGTGCTTAAAGGGTTATATGGCCTTGCCCCTGAGTATATCTCTAGCCTGTTACAACGGCATTGTACTGCTAGACCGCTAAGATCGTCTCAGAGTCTCATTCTGCATGTTTCTAAATCAAGATTAAAGACTAAAGGTGATCGTGCCTCCCACCCATGTTGGAGGCCCCCCACCCCCATTAAATAGCATTTGAAAAAAATATGATTCCTAACGTTTTTATTTATACATTTCATATTAAAATTTGTATATTTTTTACTTACATAGTACCAGTCAAAAGTTTAGACACATTACTATTTTTAATATTTTTAAAAGTTGCTTTTGATAATCAAGTCTGCAGAAATACAGAAAGAACTAAAATATTGTGAAACTTACTTTTTTATTTTAAATTAATTTTTTTTTTCAATAATGGTTTTAAAAAAAATTTTACCATACTTTAAAACAGGGGTGGGGAACGTTGATCCTGGATGGCCGGTGACCCTGCACAGTATAGTTCCAACCCTAATCAAACACACCTGAACCAGTTAATCAAGGTCTTCAGGATGCAGTTAGGTATTTTTTTTCCAGGGTTTTTCAGGGTTCGAGCTAAACTCTGCAGGAGAGTGGCCCTCCAGGATCAATGTTCCCCACCGCTGCCTTAAAATATATATTTCTTTGAGTCATAGCTAGATTTACAGCATCAATTTAACACATCCTTATGAATAAAAGTATTATTTAAAAAAAAAAAAAAAGAAAAAGAAAAGGAAAAAAAAATACTGACCCATTGAATTGCAAACTTTTGAACAGTATTGTTACTGTTATATTTTAAATAAATGCTGTTTTTTTATTTTTTATTTTTTTACTTTTCTGTTTCACAATATTATTGTTTTTTTTTCTGTAGGCTATTTTTGATCAAATAAATGTCTAACTTGATGAGCATAAGAAACTTCTTTCAATAACAACAAAAACTGTAATGTGCGCTCTTTATAACTCGTAATAGACCGGCGAATAATCTGTCCAGAAATTACGCTGATCGACAGAACAAGTTCATATTTAGAATACATTGCAATCCCTCCAAAATAGGTGACGACACGACAACTCAAACACCTGCATTAGGAACTGTACTTCTTTGCGTGCCTATAGCCTTTTGCTTCAGCACCTGAAGGATGCGTTCGTCACGGCAAACATTAAATTAAAACGCTTTGAAACAGCAACGTTAACTGGTTTAAATGCAGGTGAGTGACAATTCAACAATATCCAATGAACAATGAGGCTAGTATTTGCTGCCCATCTTGACTGGTGGACTGACGTATAGGGGATGTTAAGGTTATGGAGGCCCCTCCTCAAAGCCCGAGGGCCTTGGCAATTGCCTGCTCTGCCTATAGCTAGCGCCCGCCCTGCTCCCACCTCATATTAGATCCAGTAACTCGTTGGCATGTTTTAAAACCTTGGTGAAAATGCATCTCTACTCTATTGCCTACAGTTGTCCTTAGGGGAGGAGTCTGAGCAGTGAACTGTATTGGGTGTGTTCTTACAGTTTTTTCCAACTGCTTACACACATTTTCAAAACTTTGCCTCTCTTTTTCAAAACTTTACACACAAATCCAAGAATTGCACACACAAAATGCAAAATGCCTCACATCTCTTGCAAAAATGAAGCACTGCATTCAAAATATCACAAACACATCTCAAAAGCAAACATTTGTCTTACGTTGCAAACACCTTTTCCATAACATTATATTTTTGGATATATCATACACACACAGTTATTCAAAACTTAAAGCTCTTCTTTCATGTGCTGCTATATGTACATTTCTGTACAAGATTGAAAGTAATTGGCAGAGAGATGTTGAAAAATTCACGGTAAACACGAAAGCAAGATTGAAAACGAACTATTTTTAACTGTAAGCATTCAGCTAGTGACTGAATACAGTACACAAACACACTCTCACAAACACACACAGTAATTGTTTTTGTGCTAAATTTAAAGTCCTAAAAGGAATACAGTATGATGTTTTTGTCACTTTAAATGGTTTATTTTATTCAAAACTGATTATTCTTTGTTCTTCAATCAAGTTTTTGCATAAATTGGAAGTGTGGGTCTTATTTCAGGAAATTACTTCACACTGTTACATCTATCCCCAGCCTGTGTTACAACTCACCCCAGTAGTGGGGTAGGTTGTAACAACGGAACTCTTTGTATTTGACATTAACTCACATAATCTGTGATTATGCAGTACATGTCCAAGTGAGTTTTATTTGTAGTAGACATATATTGCTACCGTATATCAAGGTTTGAGAGATCTATCACAAACGACCACTGAGTTACTGATGCTCAAACAAAAAGTGTTACTTTCTTCCCCGGTCTCCCCTACCAGTCAAAAGTTTTTGAACAGTAAGATTTTTAATGGTTTTTTTTTAAAGAAGTCTCTTCTGCTCACCAAGCCTGCATTTATTTCTTCCAAAGTACAGCAAAAGCAGAAAAATTGAATTATTTTTACTATTTAAAATAACTGTTTTCTATTTGAATATATTTTAAAATGTAATTTATTCCTGATTTCAAAACTGAATTTTTAGCATCATTACTCCAGTCAAATTATCCTTCAGAAATCATTCTAATATTCTGATTTGCTGCTAAAAAAAAAACAAAAAAACAAAAAACAAAAACAATTATTATTACAGTTTTTTACATAGCTCAGGCACGATTTTAAAAACAAGGCTCATTTTGTCAAAACACTACACACTGTTCACTCATCTACACACACAAGTAGCAGAACATCTCAGATCTTTAGCAAAATGAAACAATTCAAAACTTTACAATAATTTAACAAAACCCAGTTTTGGTACCGTATGATACACACATGGTTCATACAGTTGGATTCTGTTTGAACCACTTACACACTGCTGTGCTCAATCTTAAACACTTGTAACATTTCTACCTTTCTAATGATACAGTCTGGGTTTGATTTTTTTCTTTCTTTTTTATTTATTTTTTCTTTTTTTTATTAGATATTGTTAAAGAACATGAATAAATTGACCAAACACAATACACAAGACAAGTACTGCACACTGATTAAAGTATTTACAGTTTTTTTTATGATTGCTTAGGCACAATTTTAAAAACAAGGCTCATGTTGTCAAAACACTACACACAGTTCACACATCTACACACACAAGTAGCAGAACATCTCGGATCTTTTGCAAAATGAAACACTTCATTCAAAACTTTACAATAATTTAACAAAACCCAGTTTCGGCACCGTATGATACATTCATGATTCATACAGTTGGATTCTGTTTGAACCACGTACACACTGCTGTGCTCAATCTTAAACACTTGTTACATTTCTGCCTTTCTGATGATACAGTCTGGGTTTGATTTTTGATTTTTTTGAGATATTGTTAAAGAACATGAATTGACCAAACACAATACACGAGACAAGTGTTGCACACCGATGAAAGTACTTATTTCTCACCACATTGTAAAATTCTTCAGTACATCGTTGCAATTAGGCTGAAAATCAGAACATATTCTGAATACAATAAACTTTAAGTATAGTACATAAACTATATATATATATATATATATATATATATATATAGTACATAACTTTTATTATCTGTTTCCTGTCCTGTTGCTGTCTTTCTGTTGCACTGTGGAGCTTCTGTCACTACAACAAATTCCTCGTATATGTAAACATACTTGGCCAATAAAGCTCATTCTGATTCTGATTCTGATTCTAAACTAAAAAAAAAAAAAAATCTTTAGCATCATCTCTTCATGTAGCTGGATATGGCCACTTCCTCCACATCACAGGCAATGTCCTCCCTCGCAAAACAGCAAGGGAAGAATCTTCTCGAATGGCAACTTCATCCTTGCCCAGACTCTTACCATATTAATCAGCCTCCTCCATAGCTTGAATGAGGTGTATAACATAGGGTCGGAGATCATAAACCTTCCACTGCCATGTGGAAGGGAAAAAGGAAAGGAAGGGAGAGTGTTGTGGGAGGTACTGGAATAATGGAACCAGTTTCTGGTTGCATTAGTCTAAATGTATGCAGTCGGTGTTGTAAGGAGCTACTTTGGCATGCCCCCATGGAGGACCCCATTCTACGTGATTGCAGCATATATAGTGATGTTACCACCACGTTGACCCAGGACGTTCAAAAGAGCTCTGTGGCCAAAGATCTTTCTCCTTATTCCTCTTCCTGCACCACTGCCTTTCATTTTTATTGAAGACAAAAATTCACCTGTTGCCTTTTTATAGTGCTTACACCTTGATTGTTGAGTTTACATTTAAGCACCTAAGTGTTTGCACACCTGATGGCCATGTTTGAATAGTTGGTTCATATGTGTAGTATTTTGGAAAGCAGTGCCTTAAAATGGCAAAGAAGTGACATCATGTTAGATTTCTGTCTAATGTAGAGAAGTATTTTTAGTGTCTTGCAAAAGAATGTGTGTAGTGTTTTGCAAAAAGTGTGAGGCTGAGAATGTGCTTATAGTTGTGTAGATTTGGGCTGAGGTTTTGCTCCTTGGGTGTCAGGTTTCACTAATTGTCTTATTTTAGTGTGTAAGCAATCGAAAAAAAAACTGTAATTTGTGTTTGTTTTTGTGGCAATGTTGAGAATGTAAAGCACTTTGGTCAACGTGTTGTTTTTAAACGTACTATAGAAATAAATGTTGATTTGATTTTGTTGATTAGAGTTACAGTTTTTCTCAATTGCTAAAACACAATTTCTGAAACCTTGCTCCATTTTCTGAAACCATTAAACACAAAACCTCATCTTCAAGCACTATTTACAAAACCTCTGACTCCTCTCGCAAAATGAAACTTTCGCCTCAAAACAGTTTTACCTGTGTTCAGAGTCAAGCACTGCTCTCAAATCATAAACAAAGTGATCAAAATGATATACACGATCAAGCAGTCAGTAAACAATACACCAAAAAATAGAAAACACATTGTTCAAAACATAGTTCTCAGGGAGAAGTAATTTTTTAATCTCAAAACAAATTTTATATTTTTCCGTCATTGTCTTTTGATGAACGAAAACATGTTATATCATAGTAGCTCAGAAATTACAACTCTGCTTTGCTCTTTGCAATTTTTTTTTGTTCTTCCTCCTCTTTGTACCCCTATTTTTACTGCATCTCACAAACTTGTCCTTTGTAATTGTCCTTTGCACTGCAATTTCTCAATTGCTAAAACACTAAAACCCATTGGCTGAACAAAGTTCTCAGTTGCCTGACCTCATTTAGCTAATTGTGCAGTCTGTTGTCAATACCTTAAACCATTTCACATGATAAAACACAATTTGCAAATCTCACTTAGACTTTTCAGCAAAACTCTAAACACATTCTCATTCTCAAAACACATTCTGCACTCTAATGCACATGTCATCCATACTGGTAAACACAAAGTGGCAACAATCAAATACAAATAGAGAACACATGTCATTGATTGAACACAACCACTCAAAACTGATGTAACCTGTTTCAAATGATGTGACACAACCAATATAAGCCAGTTCAGAGAGCAGCTGTATACTGTACAATGAACAAACTGTATGGCCCTGAACATTGTGCTTTCCATTTGTTAACAGTACTGACTGCTCAATAGATTTTGACTGGTTGCAGGTTCATATCAACAAAGAATTACAGTATCACAGAATTACAGTATCACAGAGACAAAGGACAAGTTTGTGAGATGCAGGGTACAGTACTGTAAAAATAGGGGTACAAGGAGGAGGAGGAACAAAAAAAAAAATTGCAAAGAGCAAAGCAGAGTAGTAATTTCTGATCAGTTTTGAGCTACTATGATAGAACATGTGGTAGCACTTTATTTTATAGTACGTGTACTTCTCTGGTACATACATGGTAAATATATTGTACCTACACACAAATGAGTGGTAACACAAGGTACTTACCTGAACTGTATGGACATGGTAACAAATAAGAAACACGGCTGTACTTAACAGTTGTACATGCATGGTAATTAATTTGTACATACAGACAAGTGTGGGTAAGAACTGTCACTTACAGGTAGTGCCCGTACATGGTAACTAATTAGATACTTTACTGTACTTACTAATGTATATACATGGTAAATATGTAGTACTTACGGACAAGTGGGTACAAACAGGCACGTTATAACCACCACTCTGACATGCAAAAGTTTAGGCTATAAATCTATTTTAGGGAGGGTTCAAGGAATGTTCAACCAAATTTTACAAATTAGCTTTCACCTTCAAACTAAAGAAAAACACCCAACAAGGAAAATGAAAAAGCTTAAAGACATATATTTTTTGAAATGCAATTAACGTCAGATTGAATATATTGCAGTTCAGAGATAGACATCACAAAACACAATGACAGGTAAAAGAAACAGTAATTCTTATCTGAGGGATTTTGATGTGAAAGAGAAGTGTCCATAGTCCATATAGTCCTAATCCAAAAACTTGCAGGTTGTAAACGACATCAAATAATCCACCACAAAGAAGGCTTGCAAAAACATAAAAAACCATCCAAAGTTCATGCTGTTTCTTCAAAAAAAACCAATGCAAATATATAATCCTTGTGAAACACCGTCCACAAACAGGAATTCACACCGGTAGATGCTTTGGTAGCTCCTATATGCCATGGGCTTCATCCAACATGGGTAGCAACACTGAAGGCCCCATGTTACCCTTTAAGCAGGCCTTATCATGCGGAATTAGCGCTTCATGCTAACCCATTAAACAGTAGGCACATGACCTGAGGCCCCTTTACAACAAACAATACAAAGTATTAGCAAACATTCTGAACACATACACAATAAATCAAATCCCAGAAATAAGAAACAAAGCATTACTCACTTGTACTGGGCAATAAACAAAAGTTTCCCATGAAACAAAATGTGAGTCAAGATCAGGTAGGCCAGACCTACCTCTCCCCAGCTGACTATCTTCCTCTTTGTCTATACAGAGTTATATTCCTAGATACCTATAACTCACCAGCGCCCCCTTAATGGCAGCAAAGAGGAATTACAGGGAAAACATGTTAACAGTCTCCAAGACTGTTACAACGCCCTTACAGTATCCGTATATGGTAACTAATAAGACACATTACTGTACATACTAATGATATGTACATGGTAAATATGTAGCACCTACGGAAAAATGTGCTATTATGTGGTAACAAACAAGACACATACTGTACATGGTATACACGTGGTAAATATGTAGTACTTACAAACAAGTGTGTGTTAATGTTAAATTGCTCTCCACAGCAGTGCTTACAAAGTTTGAAGAATTGGTAATTCTTGTGTAAGGTTTATGTAAAATGGTGCACTTTATTTTACAGTCCTATTTCCATATACTTACTATGTACATCTACCATCATTTACACAATAAGTACCTTGGTACATGTTTATACCCCCAGCTTGAGTACTGCATAGCTTATTCTGTACATTAACTAATAGGTACATACACCAGTACTTACATAATAAGTATATGGAAATAGGACTGTAAAATAAAGTGCACCATTTTACATAAACATTACACAGGAATTACCAATTCTTCAAACTTTGTAAGCTGTTGTAGAGAGCAATTTAACATTAACACACACTTGTTTGCAAGTACTACATATTTACCACGTGTATACCAAGTATGTCTTGTGTCTTGTTTGTTACCACATAATAGCACATTTTTCCATAAGTACTACATATTTACCATGTATATACATTAGTAAGTACAGTAAAGTATCTAATTAGTTACCATGTACAGGCACTACCTGTAAGTGACCGTTCTTACCCACACTTGTCTGTATGTACAAATTAATTACCATGCATGTACGACTGTTAAGTACAGCCGTGTTTCTTATTTGTTACCATGTACATGCACCTCATGTAAGTACCTTGTGTTACCACTCATTTGCCTGTAGGTACAAGATATTTACCATGTATGTACCAGGGGAAGCATACCACGTACTGTAAAATAAAGTGCTACCAACACATTTTCTTTCATCAAAAGACAAATGACGGAAAAATATTAAATTTGTTTCAGATTAAAATTTACTTCCCTGATAAACTATATGTTGAACAATGTGTTTTCTATTTTGGTGTATTGTTTACTGACTGCTTGATAGTGTATATCATTTTAATCACTTGTTTATGATTTGAGAGCAGTTTTTTATTTGAAACACAGGTAAAACTGTTTTGAGGCGAAAGTTTCATTTTGCGAGAGGAGTCAGAGGTTTTGTAAATAGTGCTTGAAGATGAGGTTTTGTGTTTAATGGTTTCAGAAAATGGAGCAAGGTTTCAGAAATTGTGTTTTAGCAATTGAGAAAAACTGTAAACACACCTGTAGCAGCTAATCAAGCTCTTACTAGGCATACTAGAAACTTCCATGCAGGTGTGTTGAGGCAAGTTGCAGCTAAACTCTGCAGGACACCGGCACCTCCAGGACCGAGTTTGGACACCCCTGGGGCACGTTCAGGCTCACACCGGTGCCCAACGTTTTGCTACGGTTTCCGGGTTGAACGACATGTTTCCTGGAAACGGTGTGCAACGGTGTGCAACAGGGTTTGAGATATGTTTTCTCTTGTTTGGTAGGTGTGTCAAAAATGTCAGCCCAATCAGCAGCAACATGTATAAACCACGCGTGAGACAGATCGCACAATGGGTCCAAGTGAAATCATTACAAATGTGTCCGCTGCATCTCGGTATACGCAACAATTGAAGATATTAGAAGACACGTTCGTGTAAGTTTTTTTTATAACATAGCATATCAACATGATGAATTTGTAAGTAAATGTAATTAACATCAAAATAAATTCACAAGAGCAAGTATATTGTTTGCACATGTTTATTTACATTAAAGGCAAAATAACTGAAATAATAAGAGCACAAGTATAGATCTGGAACTTTTTTAAGTCTGTCTAAATATCATGTAGTAATTGCAATGTCTTCTGGTCCATATCTTTTCCTTAGGAAGGTGTGCTACTGATTAATGTAACATAAAAATACTATACATATTTATATATTTTGCTATTGTATTGTGGAGTGACACTTTCATAAACTTTTCTATTCTCCTCTGATTATATAATGGTAGGTATTATAATATCATAGTACAACAACAGTGATCAGCAATAATGATAAGCCTAATACTCACAATAAAAATAATAATGTCATATAGATCATAACACAGTCTCGGAGGTAAGAAGTGGATTATCCTTCACCTAAGATTTCTTTTCTTCCTGAAATGCGATGGAAATGTTGGATCACACTAATTAAGAACCACAGTTTCCACAAATCCCTTCACTCGGTTGGGATGTTCTCTTTTATTCTGGAGGGCAAAGGGCAGTGACTGTAGCATAGAGCGTAGTTTGCAGTATTAAACACGTATTTTCTATGATCGGTGACTGTTTCAGCACTCCTGAGAGAAAGAAGAGAACGCGGATCCACAGATGATGAAAAGCTTCTTTCCCTGTAAGAAAAAGTCAGTTCATGCAATGTTAAGATCAAAACTTGCCAATATTAAAGATATTAGTTCCAAATGAAATTATGTCTTATTTGCAATGCAGAAAGGCGTTTCTTTAATGTGTTAGGTGTTTTATGCTCTGTAAGTAAAGTTAGAGCTACTATGCCAAGACAGCGTAGTTTAGCGTTTCTATGATCAGTGACACTGTTTCAGCACTCCTGAGAGAAAGAAGAGATCGCGGATCCACAGATGATGAAAAGCTTCTTTCCCTGTAAGAAAAAGTCAGTTCATGCAATGTTAAGATCAAAACTTGCTAATAATAAAGATATTAGTTTCAAATGAAATTATGTCTTATTTGCAAATGCATAAAGGCGTTTCTTTAAAGTGTTAGGTTTTTTATGCTATGTAAGTTTAGAGCTACTATGCCAAGACAGCGTAGTTTAGCGTTTCTATGATCATTGACACTGTTTCAGCACTCCTGAGAGAAAGAAGAGATCGCGGATCCACAGATGATGAAAAGCTTCTTTTCCTGTAAGAAAAAGTCAGTTCATGCAATGTTAAGATCAAAATTTGCTAATATTAAAGAGATTAGTTCCAAATGAAATTATGTCTTATTTGCAATGCAGATAGGCGATTCTTTAATGAGTTAGGTGTTTTACGCGCTGTAAGTAAAGTTAGAGCTACTATGCCAAGACAGCGTAGTTTAGCGTTTCTATGATCATTGACACTGTTTCAGCACTCCTGAGAGAAAGAAGAGAACGCGGATCCACAGATGCTGAAAAGCTTCTTTCCCTGTAAGAAAAAGTCAGTTCATGCAATGTTAAGATCAAAACTTGCCAATATTAAAGATATTAGTTCCAAATGAAATTATGTCTCATTTGCAATGCAGAAAGGCTCTTCTTTAATGCGTTAGGTGTTTTATGCTCTGTAAGTAAAGTTAGAGCTACTATGCAAGACAGTGTAGTTTAACGTTTCTATGATCAGTGACACTGTTTCAGTGTTCCTGAGCGAAAGAAGAGAACAAGACTTCACAGATGCTGAAAAGCTTCTTTCTCTGTAAGGAAAAGGGAAGTGGTGTGAGGCCAAGTATGGTGACCCATACTCAGAATTTGTCCTCTGCATTTAACCCATCCAAGTGCATGCACAGCAGTGAACATACACCCAGAGCAGTGGGCAGCCAATGCTGCAGCACCCGGTTAGCAGTTTGGGGGTTCAGTGCCTTGCTCAAGGGTCTCACCTCAGTCATGGTATTGAGGGTGGAGAGAGTGCTGGTTATTCACTCCCCCCCACCTACAATCCCTGCTGGATCTGAGACTCAAACCCACAACCTTCGGGTTACAAGTCCAACTCTCTATCCATTAGGCCACGGCTGCCCCGGTGAAAGTCAGTTCATGCAATGTGTTATGTCTGGTTACGTCTCTTTGTCTTTTCTCTCTCTTTTTTTTTTCTTTCTCTCTCTCTCTGATTCGTCCCTGGAAAATCCAGCATCTTTTGAAATAGCGAGACTTAGGAGGTGGAGAGAGAGAGAGCAGAGTTGTGGCATTGTTGTGTGTTGTGAATCGTGTCTCGTAGTAGCATAGCTGTGAACCTCCTTTTTGTGTTGAAATATTGGTTGTGTATAGTTCTGGTGCCTATTTTCTTTATTGTAATATCATTTTCTCCTGTTTTTTGTTTTAGATATTTAGATTTTAGATATTTGTTATTTGTTTCGTTTTTCTTTTCTGTAGGTTATTTAGTTTTCCTGGGTATAGTTAGCGGTGTGTTTTGTTTGTTGTTTTGGCTTTGCCCAGTTCCGAAGAGATAGCCTTTTAATTGCCACTCAAATGAGACCTAAAGAAAAATAAATTCACAAGCACAAGGTACAACAGGTTTCTTGATTTTTTTATGTTATCTTCCCTGACCCTAGACCAGGGTCGTAACATAATTGGGGGCTCGTCCTATTCGTGGTTATGTAGTGGAAATTGTGAATGGATTATCTGAACAAGTCGATACCACCCTTCTTGTTACTACATGTCTGGTAAGTCATATTTCCTTGTTTTGTTTGTTTGTTTTCTTTCTGTGGTGTACGAAAATCTAGTAAGTGCTAGTATAATGGAATTTGATTTACTTGCCTTCACGCTATCTCCAAGCACGGAACAGTTCGAGCGTTGTAGAAAAGACGAATTATTCAAAATCGCTGAGTTTTTTAAAATTGATGTGTCGCGGAGAGCTTCTAAAAAGGAACTTAAAACTGTGTTGCACAAGGAACTGATTCGGCAGCGGATTTTACCGGAGGAATCGGGAATAGCTGGGGCAGAGGGTGGAGCCGTTACGCCGGTAGAGGCCGACGAAAAGCCCTCCTCTGTGGTGCATTCTCCCGTTCGTCCAGGTAAACCGTCCTTTGTGCCACACAGTACACCAATGGCGGGTGCCGATCCAATGCTTGCTATTAAATTAAAGGAATTAGAGCTGGAGGTTAAGCGGGAGGAGAGGGAAACAAAAAGGCTTCGATTGAGGGAGCTGGAGTTGGAGTTGGAGGGGGAGAGACGATTTCGTGATCTTCACGGTCGGCCACCGCCGGCTGTGGAGTCACCGGGACGTACTCCCTCTATGTCTTTCGCTCGGCTGCCCTCAGGTCCTGTGCCTGTTTCTTCTAATCATCCTCCTATTCCTGATGATGGGAATGTGTTTCCCGTATTTGATATAAGCAAGCACATTAATTTGGTACCTTCCTTTAGGGAAGCGGAGGTGGACTCCTATTTCACGGCTTTTGAACGTGTGGCCGTTGCGTTGCAATGGCCTAAGGAGATGTGGGCTCTGCTATTGCAGTGTAAATTGGTTGGAAAAGCCCAGGAAGTTTGTTCAGCGCTGCCGGTGGAAAAAAGTCTTGACTATGACGTGATTAAAGCAACTGTTCTACGTGCTTACGAGCTAGTGCCTGAAGCGTACAGACAGAAATTTAGAGCCCATGTGAAAACAGACAAACAAACCTTTGTGGAATTTGCGAGAGAGAAACAAGTTCTTTTTGATAAGTGGTGTGCAGCAAGTAAAGTCACTAACTTCGAAGATCTAAAAGAGTTAATTCTGCTGGAAGATTTTAAAAGGTGTGTTTCGGAAACTCTGGTAGTTCACCTAAATGAACGAAAGGTGGTGTCTCTTTCTGCTGCCGCCGTGTTGTCTGATGAATTTGTTTTAACGCATCGTACTGTTTTCTCTCCTATGGTGAAGATTGATAAATTCGCTGTCCAAGGTGCTGAAATGCAGGTAAAAGGGGCTAGAGAGTGGGGTTCCAGGTTTAACCGGGGTGGGGTTTATGGAGGAGGTAGAACAGCGAAAAGTCGAGCAGCTGAAGGTCGAGTATGTTTTTACTGTCTGAGTCCGGGTCATCTGATTGCTGATTGTGAAGCCTGGAAGAAGAAAAATGCATCAGCCAAAGCTAAGAGTGTAGGATTTGTACATTCTTTCTCCTCTGTTTCTCCTCCCACTGGTTACGAACCATTTTTACTTAATGGCTATGTAGCAACCCGTGCTGAAAGTGAAACTAAGCAAGTTTCTTTGCTCCGCGACACTGGTGCTGCCCAATCTCTAGTATTGGACACCTTGTTAGATTTTTCATCTGAAACGTATACCAATACTGATGTGTTGTTGCGTGGGGTTGGCTCTGACTGTATAAAGGCTCCATTACATCGAATATACCTGAAGTCAGATTTAGTAACAAGTTATGTCACAGTAGCAGTGTGTGCAAAGCTCCCAGTTGAAGGGGTTGAGTTTATTCTTGGAAATGATCTGGCCGGGGGGAAAGTGTTTCCATCTCCAGTGGTAGTGGATACACCTGAGATGTGTATTGACGAGATCAGTGAGCCACTTTTTAAAATTTTTCCTGCATGTGTGGTGACGCGAGCACAAGCTCGTAAATTTGATGACGCTGTTAGTTTGTCGGACTCATTCATGTGTGTTCCTGAGGATAGCGATTTTTCTCAGCATCCAAGCAATAAGGTGAACGATATGCAACACATTTCTCTGTGTGAAATTCCGTTGCAGGTGGGGCGTAAACAGCTAGCGGCTGCACAAAGAGATGATTTGACACTGACGAAATGCATCGCTGTTGCAGATAACGCTCAATCTAAGGATCCTAAAGTAGTGTATTTCTGGGATGGCGAGGTTCTGATGAGAGAGTGGGGGTCTACGGATAAGGTATGCCAAATTGTGGTTCCCCAGGGTTTTCGTGACCAGATTTTGAGTTTAGCACATGATCATGTTTTGTCTGGACATTTAGGTATTCGAAAAACTTACCAGCGTATTCTCAGGTATTATTTCTGGCCCGGGATGAAAGCCGACGTGGCTGCTTACTGTCGTTCATGTCACATCTGTCAATTGGTAGGGAAACCGAACCAGAAAATACCACCTGCTCCGTTGCACCCGATTCCTGTAATTGGGGAACCATTTGAGCGTGTTTTAATAGATTGTGTGGGTCCCCTGCCTAAATCTAAATCTGGACATCAGTATATTCTAACTATGATGTGTACCGCTACCCGTTTTCCAGAAGCCATCCCTTTACGCAGTATTAGGGCAAAGGCGGTTGTAGTGAATTTTGCTTTCGCCAACCTAAGGAGGCGAAATAGTGTAGTGATGGGTATTCACGTCACAGGTGACGTTATGATTTTGGATCACGTGTCACTTAAGGTGTGGTGAGGAATACATCACATAAGAAAGATTGGTGGGATATCTAACTTGTAGAACCTTTACTGCATTATCAACACAAGGAAGACACAAGTGTAATAAAATAGATTT
>JAFVLL020041983.1:0-11570 GCA_021397915.2 Tor tambroides
TGTGTGTTCAGGGGGCGTGGCTTTGGACGGCGATTGCAGGGAGGGTGGGACGTTCGCTTTCAGTGCTATCAGGCTAAAGTTAGCATTTTCCGAGATGTCCCACTACACCTTTAATTACAGCATCCTGCACATTTATATTTTCTTGACATGCTTTTTTTTTTACATCACGGATAAGTCTAACGTTACCTAAGACACCATCATGGCGTGCACCTAACCGTTTTATTAGTACACATTCACGTAACCCAACCCCAACCCCTGCCCCTAAACCTACCATTTGTCAGTAAAACACAAGATATAACAGGCAGATACAACTACCATCATAATTTATTCAAAAAGTATTAATATTCCAAGTCTTCCGAGGCAAAAGATTTGTGAGAGGAATAGACACTGTCACCGTCTCCGTCCGCTTTTAAAGCTCAACCTGTGTGCTGCAGTCTGTGTGCAAATTCAAAAAATGCCGCCAGAAGAAGCCTTATGTCAGCCTTGGTTGTGAAATGCTCTTGAATGTCTCGTGACCGATCGCGTCATTCTACGGAACGGGAGTATGCTTTTGAATGAGATGTGAGCACGTTAGTGGAGCGGGATAATTTTTAGCTATTAATACCTTATGTTTTACTCTCTTCTTCGCATAAAGACATCATATGGCTTCAGAAGGACTTGGAATGCAACACTACTTGGTTGTAATGCTTTTATACTGCTTGTTTACAGTCAGTTTCAGTAATAAACCTGTGATTGCACTTATATTTGCCTGTTACATGTTTTATATTAAGAAGTGGGTAGGTTTAGGGTAGGGGTGGGATTAGGTGCTCCAATGAAAGTATAAATTTATATAAAATTATTTCTATTTTTTACAAATGCATGCAAACCATTAAATTAAGAAAAACAACTGAAAGCTTGTCATCGCACTTGCATGTTTTGTTGCTCTTTTGTTGGTTTTGAATGCTTCTATCGTCCTCATTTGTGAGTCGCTTTGGATAAGTCACTTTCGCTGTCATAAAACAATTTGACAGAGTATTAACACTTAATGACATTTTAATGACAAATTCAATTTGTACCACTCTAGTTGAGGTCAAGAAAAATATTCATGACGCTGTTATAAAATTATTTGACAGAATATTAACACAATGACATTTTCATGACAAATTCAATTTGTACCACTGAATAAAAGTGGTCAGACAACAATATTCATGACACAATTATAATGGCCTCATGACAGCCAATGGCAAAACCAACCACATGACAGTTTGATGTAATGTTAACCCATAAAGTAAGTAGTTTCTTAAATTTGATAATTAATCTGCTGTGTCATGTTTATGACAGGTTATGTTGTCTTGGTAATGTCAAGTTGTCATGACAAAGAGACTGACAGGTTATGTGACAGGTTTCATGACATGTGTCATGTCATGATTATGAAGGTGTCATGTTAGTCTTATGCACACCCCTTCAAGTAAAGTGTTACCGCTTTTGAACTGGTTCCAGAAGCTTATCGCCAATGTTTTCGTACTTGGAGGAAAAGTGAGAGACAAACACATGTGGAGGCTACACGAGAGTTATGTAACCATTTTGATTGCTGGTGTACAACATCTAACGTATAGTCATTTAGTGAGTTACGTGAAAAGATGATTATTGAACAGTTAAAAAACATCGTTCCTGATCAAATTGCAGTTTATATGAATGAAAATAAACCTCGCACTGCCATTGAAGCTGCATCATTAGCAGATGATTTCATTCCGACTCAAAAGAATCGATTTAGGTATGGGAATCGGGGTAATGGAAATCTTCATCTTAAACTGTCACAACGAAGTGTTCGAAGTTCACCTTCTCAGAGGGTGATATCTGATTCTATGTGTCATTATTGTCTGGAAGTCAGACACTGGAAGAATGAATGTCCTGTACTTAAAAGCAAACAGGGATGTGGCAAGAATAAAAATTCTGCGCCTGTACTTTTAACGAGTTGCTTGCCACATGCGCCATCTGTACGCTGTACAGAAAATCTGTCCATGACAAAAAGGAATTGTTTTGAAATTAAACACAACACAGGGTATGCACCATTTATGTTGGAAGGGTTTGTTTCTCTTTTAGAGGGACATGAGAGGGTACCGGTAAGAGTCTTGCGAGATACTGGATCTTTAGAGATAGGATTCCATACTGCCATTTTCATCCAGTTCATATGTTGGTAAGAATGGTTTAATCCGAGGGATTACACTCCAAACATTGTCTGTTCCTTTGCACAAGTTTATTTTGCAGTCCCAGTTAGTCAACGGGGAAGTGACTATGGGAGTGCACCCTTTTTTGCCGGAGGAGGGAGTTGAGGTCATTTTGGGCAACAGCTTGGCTAGTGAGTGTGTGTGTGGCTGGTGCTGGCCCCTTCACCGATTATCACCCCATTTTCCTTTCCTGATCAGGGGTGTCATGAGTTGTCTGAGGATGCGTCTTGTGTTGTGACGCGGTCTACGACCAAAATATTGAATGATGAGGATGTTAACTTGTGTGATACCTACGTACCGGTTAAGTCGGTCACTCCTGGATTGTCTCTCTTGTCTAAAATTTCTCGTGCAGAACTCGTCGTCGCCCAGAGGGATGATCCTGGGTTGAAAAGTTTGTTGCTGTTCTCCCACCGGAGGATGTGGAGAGTGCCGCGACTGGATACTTTATACATGATGCAGTGCTGTTGCGCAAGTGGCTTGCCCAAAGAGAAGATTGTGGTGAGTCACTTGTTCAAGTTGTTGTACCTGAGAAATTCAGAGATGTTGTACTCCGATTGGCTCACGGCGATATAGCCGGGCGGGCACTTAGGTGTAAAAAAGACATATGACAGAGTTTTGCAGCATTTTTGAAAAAAGATATCTCACGGTTTATTAAAACATGTTATACAGGCCAAGTGACCGGAAAACCTAATCAGCCACTGAAACAGGCTCCATTGTATCCAATACCTTCAGTAGAGCAACCCTTTGAATATCTGTTAATAGATTGTGTTGGTCCGTTACCTTCCTCTAAGTCGGGAAGTAAATTTCTCTTGACTATAATGTGTCAAAGTACTCGCTACCCAGCGGCTTATGCGATGCGTAATATTACTACTCGGTCCGTTGTAAAAGCCCTGTCTCAGTTTATTTCAATCTTCGGTATCCCTAAAGTCATTCAAAGTGACCAGGGAACGAATTTTACATCTAAAATGTTTGCGGAAATTTTAAAACAGTTGGGAGTTCAACATCACCGTTCCAGCGCATACCATTATTTAATCCTGGGGATCAGGTTTTGGTATTGCTGTCTTTAGTGGGCTCTCCGTTTTGCGCAAAATTTGTGGGACCATACACTGTTATGCGTGCACTGTCCGATCTTAATTATGAAATTGCAACCCCAGACAGAAAGAAAAGAACTCAAGTTTGTCATGTAAATTTATTGAAGCCTTTTTTCTCCCGCGATTGTCAACAAACTGATGTTAAATCATCCGCGGTGGTTAGTCCTGTGACTGATGGGCAGGGTCAGTTTCTGGTGGGAGAGAAGGAAGGAGTTAAGATTCTAGCAACATCGATTAAAAAATTCTGAGTTTCTCAGTTAGAAAAGCACGTATTTCATCCCTCAGTTGTGCACTCAGCTGACCTCCCTGCCCTTCGACAGCCATCTCACCTCTGTATGAAAGAGTAAAGTTGGCTGTTAAGAGCACTACCATTTTTTGAACCTAAACTTAAAAAAAACAAAAAAACATATGACCTTACTCCACATTTCTGCTTTTTCTTTACTGTGAAAGAAGTACCGTTATGAAGTTCGCATGAAACACCTTCACTATCTTTTCTGCTGATCTCCGCTGTTTGCGGCAGAGTTGGGCGGCTGACAGTGTTTTCTTCTGCTTCATTTGAAGGGGTTTCGGTCTCAGGATCTCTTGTCCTCATGGAAAAAAAAAAAATTATAAGTGGTACTTATGATGCACATTTTGGCCTGCTCATATTCAGCATAAAATGAATTAAAGGGGGCATAATACACACAGTTAAGACTTAAGAACATTTTTTATCCGAGTGCTATTAGAGAACTAAATCCATAATTTCACAAAGGACTTTTTCTTATGGACTGTGCAATATACATAGTTTGTGATGCATTGTTTATTCTATTTGTTATTTTGTATGTTTTTTTTTTCTACCACAAGAAGTTGCACCTTGAATTTCGTTATACAAACATGCAATAACAATAAAGTATTAAATTCAATTTAATTCAACTTTAGGCTGCTCCATAGACCACAATGCAACATGATTATGACATCATCACAGATCATGTTTAATTTATCCCCACCCAAACAACTTATTTTTTATTTTTATTTTTTTTTTTACATTTATTACAGCCCAAGCATACCCATATTCATATAGAATGCTGCACCAAACAAATTTGTAAGGGGAAAAATGTAAACAATAATGCAACTCCATAGTGGATTCTAAGGGATCAAGGGCTTAGGATGTTCTGATTCAGCCCATTCCAAGGGTTCCACCAGTAGTGGGCACTCATGCAATGTAATCTATAGGCTTGTTTGAGATGAGCAAAATCTGCACAGAACCGATCACCAGTGATCACCGTGAGATGCATGCCGGTTAGAAAAGTGTCTGAGTTACGTCCGACTTGCACTGATGTCATGCTGATGTGTGCCAAAAAACTTTCGTGATGGTGAGGCGACTGTGTCGGATTGTGCAGTCGAGGGCAGTTGCTCTCCACTGACTGAGCTGACCAAAAGCATGATGGGAAACGACTGACTGACGACACAGCTTAATGCTCATTGGTTCAGTCAACTGTGATGTTGTGTTCTCTTCTAAAATGTTTTATTATTTTTATTTTATATATCTGATTTCATGTGATTATGTATTTAATTTATGTATGAATATTTCCAAATGCTATGACGGTCAGCATTTAGCAATCAGCATTTAGCAGCAGCGCTCTCCCTGTTCATTATTGTTATTTATTTTTTTATTTTATTTTTTTGAATAGTGATCGATCACTGAATTCTCCTTTGCTGTCTTCATCTGTAACTGTTACCTCACCTTGTGGAAATATTGCACTTGTGGATTACTGAACTTGTTGGACTATTTTTCCTTGGGGATTCTGTCACAAGACAGCGCTGTTCCTCATCGTGCTCCCGGACTCAAACGCTTCACCGGAGAGGCCGATTCAACACACACACACCAACATATAACACTGGACTTCAAAGGAGAATACAAACACACACACATGTTTATACGTACTGTATATATAGTTTTTCTGTGTTTTTTCATTTAATACGCTTTGGATTGTCATTTATTCTTGTTTTTTTGTGTGTTTATTGTTACTGGACTCATTCAAATACACCTTATTAAGAGGTAAAAGGACAATCATTATTTGTGTAGTCTGCCTTAGTTAGGCTGAGTGTTACAACTTTAATACAAATTCTTTTTACACAAATATTCTGAGAAGTATTTTCCTTCATATTTTACAGACAGCCAAGTCTTTCACCACGCAAATCAACTCTGATTCATCGAGGTCCTCCAAAACGGTATCGTCTACTTACAGAGAGGAAAATTCTTGAGGAAAATGAGAAAGTCAGAAAATGGACTTATGGGATAAAAGATAAAAGTAAACAAAACAAAATTGTTCTGCTGGTGGGAGAGACTGGAGCTGGCAAGACGACTCTTATCAACACTGTGGTCAACTACTTACTGAAGGTGAAGTTTGAGGAAGAAATATGGTATGAAATCACAGAAGAAGAAGCTGGAGATCAATCAGAATCACAAACCTCTGAAATCACCATGTATGAGGTCTGTTCTGTAGAGAGTCCCATATCTCTCACCATCATTGATACTCCAGGCTACGGAGACACTAGAGGACTGGAAAAAGATCTGGAAGTGGTTGAGAATTTAGCCACTCTGTTTCAGAGCAATGATGGAGTTCGTGAAGTCGATGCCGTGTGTTTTGTGATCAAAGCATCTACAAATCGTCTCTCAGACCGACAGCATTACATTATCAGTTCAATTCTGTCTTTGTTTGGAAAAGACATTGTGAACAACATTGTGTTTTTAATCACACACTCTGATGGTATGGCACCCACAAATGTCCTCGGTGGAATCAACAAAGCTAAAATCCCCTGCAGACAAGACAAAAGCGGCCAACCTGTTCATTTCTTATTCAACAACCGGCAGGCTGAAGCCCATCTCACTAAAGAACGCCAGGTTCGTGCTCAAAGAGATGCCTGGGAAGAAAGCATGGAAGAGATGAAGCATTTCCTTCAGTCTCTGGATGAAAAGAACAGAAGAAGTTTAGATTTGACTTCGGATGTCCTCATCGAGCGAATTAGATTAGAAGCATCTATCTGCAACTTACAGCTGCAAATTCAGGAAATAGAGTCAAAAAAGTCTGAAAAACTTCAGATTCTGGAGGCAATGAGAAAAAACAGAGAAAAGATTGAGGAGAGTAGAAACTTCACTATTAAAGTAAAAAAGACTGTCAAAGAGAAGGTTCCCATTGAGAGCAAGTCATGGAAAAACAGAAAGGCGACGACCTGCACCGTCTGTCAGGAAAACTGTCATGAGTTTGACTGCTGGTGGGTTTCTAATCCCAGCAAATGTGAAGTCATGAAAGATGGATTCTGCACCGTGTGCACAGGGAAGTGTCATCACAGCAAACATGTCAAAGAAAACAAGAAATATGTCATCAGAAACTCCAGCATGACAATGGAGTTTAACGATTTAAAAAAAAAATATGAAGAAGCTCAAGAAGAGTCCAAGAGGTTTTTGGTTATAATGGATCATCTTGACCAAGATCTGAAGGAGATTCAGAACAAAAAGTCAAGTCTTCTCACTCATGCTTACCAGACCATCAACCATCTGTCTCAGATCGCATTAAAACCAGACTCCGCCTTCACTCTTCAGCATCTCGACTTCTTCATTCCCAGAGTAAAGGAGGATGGGAAAGAAGAATGGGTGAAAAAGTTGGAGGAAATGAGGAGAAAAGCTGAAGCTGAAGAAGCCAATAAAGATGCTCTGAGTTATCTTAAAGCTGGTCTGGCAAAAATGTTCCTTAGTAGGAAATAAACAAATTCATACAGGATGAAACAAGGAACATTAAGGAGAACGCTTATAGTGCAAAATCAATGTAGATGACTTTCTGCGGTTCTGGAGAGAATACAAGATCAGAAGTTAATTTTCTTCTCTGTTTTTAATGTTTATCTAAAACAATGCAAGCTTGGTTACAGTTTAATCTCCAATCTGTGAATTCATGTATTGTAATAATAAATTTGTATCATTACACTTTGAGTACTGGATGATAAATTTACACAACAGAATATTCTGCAGTGTCAAATGGATTTATTCATTATTGTGTTAATTTTGGTTGAACCCTTCTATATTATATGTTCTTGAGTATCCTGCTATCTCTTTAGCTTTTTTCTTTTCATTTTTTTTCGTTAATTTGTCTCTCTCTTGTTAAAACCAAAACAAATAAAACAATACTTTTAAACTTTTCTTTCTCTTTTTTTTTTTTCATTGGTTTTGCATTTCAGCCAAGATCAACAAGCCAGCAGACCTCCTAGGTTTGTGACAAATCATTAATGAAGGCACACAAAAAATAAATAAAGCACAGTCTCTTGCTGTAGAGTATTAATAATAATATTAATATATGTGAGTATTTGAACATTTCAAATTAAACATATGTATAAGTTTTACTTATGACTTAATGAATTTATCTGTTGAAATGATATAAGGGGTACTTACAAAAGTAATGTACACTCTTTCCAAAGCTTTTCTGCACTGTTTATGACTGACATCTGCTGGTCAAAGTGTGAAGCACACATGTGCCATGTTGTGACAGCTGATTTGTATCTTCAGCAGGCCCAGTGATGGTTTCTGGGCAATATAGATACAATAGTATGGCACCAATTGAAATAGATTTCCAATGCATTTATTGGATATTTTTCCCTGTAAATGTTAGATATTGCAGATGTCTTAGATGCTTATTTTTTTTTCCAACAAGAAATGATAGCATGTCTTGTTTGTTTACACTGTAAGAAGTTTGTTAGATCAACGATTTCAATAGGGCCTTTCGCACCACAGGAACCTTTTCACAGTATCCAAACTAATTGTGGAACTACCCACTTTTTGGCGCGTTCGCACCCCAGGAACTAGGAATGGTTTTGGTTCCAGGAACTCCGTTTGGAGGAACTAAATTAGCTCCTACTTCAGAGAAGTGTCTAAAACAGTTCTAGGAACTATCCGTGATGTAAGTGTACGCTGATTGGCTAAACGCGTACGAAAACGCCCTCACCCGCCATGATTTAAAACACTGTGTAAACATATACTGTGTAAACATTATATCATACTGTGAGCATTTATAAACGGCATTTACCTGAAGACTTCGTCTACGGCGTTTTGTGCTTCTATCAGCCTCAATGAAATGTAAGAGATTCTCTTAGTCCTCCTTTCTGTTCTTTCAATCGCTTGACATATACGTCGAAATTCCATGTCCATTATTGTGAAACCCATGAGACACAACAAAAACACAGCTCCGATCACAGCGTCCTCCATCCTCCTGTTGTTAACGTTGTTCTTCTTCGTTTACGTTGTTGAACGCCGTGTACAAATGACGTCGCTGTCGACCAGCTTACGTCACTTCTTAGTACCCACCGTCGGTCCGAATGCAACCCTTTAAATGGTACTGGGAAATAGTTCGCGCAAAATCGTCCCAGTACTTTAGTACTGTACTTTTAGTCCTGAAACTAAAGCAGTGTGAAAGGCCCTAATACTTTTGAAAGTTTTTTAGTCACCGGTATGCAGATTAGGCTTTTTCAACAGAGGTTTCACCATTGCATGTTTACAATAAGATGGGACAAACCCAGAGAGAAGGCTCTTATTTACAATTGCTAGAATCCAGGCCCCAACACTATCAAATATCAGTTTTAAAAAGTGAGTAGGAACAATATCAAGTGCAGACGTAGTAGGCTTCAGTTTGATGACTGAATCCATTAAACTCTGCATAGTAATCAGCTCAAATGCATTTAAAAACCTAGTGCGAATCAGATTATCTGAAGGGTCATCAGTAAAAGAAATAATGGACTAATTGCTTCTATTTTGTTCCACAAAAATTTCAAAAAATCTTCACACAAAGTTGAAGACTTGGCAAGACAGATATTGCCTGTTGGATTAAAAACAGAATTCAGTACTGCTGTTGGTTCAACTTTGTTTTTTTATTTTTATTTATTTATTTTTTTTAATTCTCATAGGAGCAAGGATATCTAAAACATTGGTGCACAAAGAATTAAACATGTTAAGAAGCTCATCTACATTTAACATATAGCAAGATAGTCCACAGAGAGCAAATGACAAGCCTCATTGAATGCTATAGAAAAAGCATCCACAGAAGTTGGACCATATAGGCCAACACATGAACATTTTGCAGGTCTAATGATTTCAGTAGTATGACAGGAAATACCAATAGTAAACATAATAGGCTTATGATCTGAAGAACTTAAATCTCCAATGTGAACATCTGAAATAGAAAGGCCATGTGTTAACACCAGATCTAGAATATGGTCATGTGTGCATGTGTTGGTTCTTTCACCCACTGACAAAAATCACAAGCATCAATGAGACTAAGAAATTATTTGGCTAATACTGTTGAGTCACAACAAACATGAATATTAAACTTCCCAACAATTAAAATGCTGTCAAATTTAGGAGTAATACCCCCTAGAAATTCAGAGAACTCAGTAACAATTTTTTGTATTTGTTATTGGTGGACGATAAACCACTGCCACCACCAATGAGTTCATCTGGTCCAATGAAAAAAGTTGAACTTCAAAACTTGTGAAAGTGTCCGTTTCTATTATTCGGCAACAGAAACTGTTTTTAAAAACAGATGCCAGTCCTCTGTGCCAGCCAGAAAAATGGGGAGATAAAAAACAAACAAACAAAAAAAAATTGGTATATTCAAGAGGGGGAATTTCAGATAAAGGACTACTCATTCACAAATAAAAAGTCTAGATTGCCAGAGTTTATAAAGTCGTTTAAAATAAACGTCTTGTTTCCCAGCGATCTTGAGTTAGCCATTTTGATCGATGATGAGTCACTATCCATTTGCGAGACGGAGTGTGATGCCCGACACAGTGGACAAAGATGATGGTGATTCACTCCATCACACCGTAGACGAGGTGAGCGCCGCCGAAAGGGTGCAGTGACGAGTCCGCTGACAGATGAATGATCCATCGATAAGGAATTTACAGAGAATGCTGTGAGATATAAAGGCCGCGATCCAACTCCGCCTAAGAAGCGTCCAGACGAGGTTGACAAACCAGTCGATAAACCAGGCAGCATCTCAGCTTAACAGCAGTGCCTCCCCACTTTCCTCTCCTCCTATGCCTTTTTCTCCAGGAAAAAGCACACGGCACACGGCACAATCTACAAGTATTTTCATCAGGAGAGGTGGTAAGCTGAAACTCGGACCAGTCACATCCTTATTGGAGCAAAGCGCTACTAGATCTAATATTAAGCAACATCTGGCGATCGTATATTAACAGTAGAGCAACATTTTGACTTATTAAAGACAGAAGATGTAACATGATTCAATGATCTTGAATCGTTTCCTTGAAGTGTAGGCTATACAACAGTGCACTTCACTTGAAACTGAGTGGTGAACAGGGCTGGACTGGAACAAAAAATCACCCCTGGCATTTTATGGTTCAAATGGCCCACCACTACAAACAGAATCGGTAGGCCCTATATGCCAAATGGGCAGTCTGCCCCTGAGTGTCTAACATAAATTAGATGTTAACTCTACCAATATTGCTGTCATTCCAAACCTGTATGACATTCTTTCTGTGGAACATAAAAGATCATTTGAGAAATGTCCGTTATTTTTAAAAATGATTTACTATATTTTGTTTTATTTTATTTTATTTTATTTGTTTGTTATAATAGAAGTCAGTGGTAACCAAAATGGTTTGGTTACCAACATTCTTCAAAAATTTATTTCACAGAAGAGATAATTTATTAGCAGTAAATTTATTTTTACAGCATCCTAGGTCAAAATCAGTGCTTTACTGTCAAGTGAATTTCACGTGACAAAAATTGAATATTAAGTCTGTTAACTGTATTTGCAGTACATTCAGTGATATCTATCATTATTTGTTTCTGTATTTTTTCATTTATTTACTTCATTTTAAGGCCAACAATAACATAACCCCTAACCCCAGCAAAAATATTAACTGGTTAACTCATGGGCCTAATGGGCTGGATTTGTCCAGGGCCAAATTTTAGCCTCAGCCCAGCCCTGGTCATTTGTGAACATTCTCAAGGGAGTTGTATTACATCTGGATAAGAGGAGGACGTCTATCCTGCTGTGGGATTCCCGGGAATATTAATTGCCTTTAGTTTGTCATGTGATTGGAAGGAACATGCGCTAGGCAGTTTTATTTGTTTATGTTTTGGAGAATTATTATTATTATTATTATTTTTTTTTTTTTTTACTAATATTTAAGATCATGCTCATTTATTTACTTATTTATTTATTTATTTATTTATTTATTTGTGCACTAAATCAGCAATTAGCTTTTTTTCACTCTCTGTGGT